>MU551617.1:6384815-6411032 GCA_024362625.1 Silurus asotus | reverse complement strand
TGTGTGTGTGTGTGTGTGTGTGTGTGTGTGTGTGTGTGTGTGTGTGTGTGTATGTTTCCATTTACCAGTTTCATGGCTCAGTGTATAGTTAATTTTGCTTCTCACATGGATGTTAATTGCTTGTTTCTACCTTTTGGATATTTTGAACATTTGTGGGGGGGCTTTTTTCTTCTTGCCCTAAAAACTACACCATTAGGGACACTTTCCTTTTGGCACATTTGATTTAAAGACATTTTTTCTATGCATCTTGTGTATTTGCCTTTTTCATGTGAGTTCATCAAAGCTAGTAGTAAATGGGTTTTTGATCACATTTTACTTTGCTCTTTATGATGCATAGTTTTCTTCTGTAATGCTCATAAATATATTTGAAAAGGCTTGCTCAGAAAACAAAAAAATCTCAAAGGTCCAGCGTAGAGTTAGAAATATATAACGTACAAAAGGTCTGCTGGAAGTGCATCAGGCTTGGCATCTCAGGTGCCACATTGTACAGATGAGTCTTCAGAGCTCCGTTCACCAGCATGGAGTAGGCCAGGTCTGTGATGTTGATGCCAACTATGGCGAAGGAATACCTGTGTTAAAACACATCAAGTCCTTTTTGTTAGACCTTATTTTCACTTAAATTACTCATTGCTAAATCCTGCCTATTGAGCTGAATTACATTTTCCAACACAGCTCAGTGATCTAAGATGGTAAGGACTAACATGTTTTATGCTGTGCAACAAACAACTCGGGTAAGATTTACTAGATTTTTTGCAGAATGTGTTCACTTTTACAAAATCATGAATAAAAAAATATTATATTAATTACGTTATGCAATAACGCCAGAGGCAAAAATATTCAAGCTTGGAATTAATATAACCTAATTTATATTTAGGTTGTGTAAGTAGCTCATCATATGCATTCATATTTTGGTAAATAATATGGAATTTGTTCAGCCTCCACCCTTATGAAAAGGCTTTACAAATGATTTTGTACTGTAGTTATTGGATTTACACCTTAAGCCACAAGAGCATTACTAAGGTCAGGTGCTTACCTGGTGTTCAATGTTCTATGCTGGCAACTTGATTTCTTCTATTAATTTTTTTAAATATGCCTTACATGTATGGCATTTGACAGACAGGCTTATCCAGAGCAACTTACACTTATCTGATTTATAAAACTGAGCTGTGTTAAGGATTAAATGCCTTGTCAAAAAGGCACAATAGCAGCTTGGTGGTGCTGGGATTTGAATTCACAACCTTCTGATCATACCTGATTAACCTTCTGATCAATACAACATCCAATCCAACCAGTGAGCTTCCACTTCCAAGCTTTTATGTCTCTATTAATCTCACGTTGTGCACACTGTCATATTAAAACAACTTTGAGCTTATTATTTTTAGTGTAATTCTACAACATATAAATACCTTTTCGAAAATTCTAAGAATTTTAAGTAGGCCCCCATATGGGTGTGATGTCTGAATGTCCAGATACCTTTGGCCAGATATTGTACCAAACAATAAACACACTTAAAGAGAACACCAGTGTTGTTTGGATGGATAAAGAAATAATAAAATCTTTGTAATAAAAGAAGTATTAAACACCAGCACATCTCTAAATAAACATTTACTGAGGATAATTTTTTATGTTTTATGGAGGAATTTTCATTAAAGTAGACTCCAATAGTAATGACATTGTCTACATTTACCAAAGAAAAGCTGGAGCATTACAATTTCCCTTGCACAAAATAAGCTCCATAAAGAAACGATTTGCCAAAATTGATGTAGAAGAAATCAAGTGGACTGCATAGAGCCCTGACCTCAACCCCAGCTAAACATCTGGAATTCCAGCCTGCTTTAGGGCTTCTCACCCAGCAGCTATGCCTGATTTCAGTAATACTCTTGCATCTAAATAAGCAAATCCACACACGTTTTTAATATAAAACCATAAAGGATTAAATTCTTCCTATTTCATAGAACAAGTTTTGGTGTGTAAATCGTTATAACTTTTGATAAATATGCAGAATTGTCGATGATATCATATGCCATGTCATAACTTCTTGAGCATGCCATTCTTATGAAAAATAAAAAATAGCTGCCAACGTGGTGTTTGTGTGTATTAGGAATATGCATTTCCACACATGCATAAAGATACGATATGATTTACCTCTATGATGTACGATACACAACGCGATTCATTGCAGTTCTACCTCTGCCATGTTAATCTGGATTCTAAGATTCTATGTGACTCTAATGACATGCCTTGGTCTCTGTAGTATTGTGATCTGTCATATTTACTTACGTATATTCAATAGTTTAGTGCGAAAAATGTCAATTTGCATATATAATATTGGTCACAAATTATTGCTTTACAACTTTTATGTTGATGCATAAATGCAAATCAGTAAATCTTAAAATCCCTAGTGTGTATGCATTCAGGTGTGTGTCTTTACGGGTAATTCCTTCACAGCCTGCACGAGTTCTAATGCATGCTGAAAGCTGATGACAGGCTGCAGTGCTGCACTTGAAATCACTAAATCCTCACACAAAGCCTGGAGGATGGAGACAGAATGCTAACAGCTACTGCGCAGACTGCAGGATTTACAGTGAAGCAAAACTCTCACAAAATGCCAAATTTTTGCCTACAGTTGCACTGACACATTGGACTCACCCGATAGCTTTGTCGAATTTCTGCTTCTCCCACTCAGCTTTGCTCATAATACTGTGGGCAAACAGAAACGTTAAACAGGGAAAAAGCATGTCCACAAAGCCTTATCCTTCGTAAAATAACAGAATCCATACAACATACAGAGCAAAACACACACACATACAACACAACAATTAGACAGGCAAAAAAAAAAGAAAGCATTCACTGCTACTAACCACTGCTACAATGATGCGTAATGCCTTTGTGTTTTTTTACAGTGAGGTGAGATTAAGACATAGAGAAGAAAAAGAGATACAGTAAGATTTCAATACAAAAAAGAAGAATGTTGAAATGGACTTCTTATAGAGAGAGTAAAGATGGAGTACCTGGCTTCCTCTTTGGAAATGTTCCTGCACATGACAAAGCGATGACAAAAACAACAAAAATAAATGAACGAGAAAAAACAGAAAAGGAAGGTGTTGATAGATGTGATGCGTGGTGACAGAGCATGCTAAACCTGTCAAATCTCATCCACAGCTGTGTACTAATCAGCAGACTGAGACGTTTCTGCAAAAACAAAGGGTGACTTATGGACAATGTCTGCAACGTAAAACTGTTGATGGCCTTAGACATGTTTCATAATGCAAAAGGTCGATTTTGTACACTACAGTGCATCCGGAAAGTACTCGCAGCGCTTCACTTTTTCCACATTTTGTTACGTTACAGCCGTTTTGCCAAATAGATTGAATTAATTTTTTTCCTCAGAATTCTACAAACACCACCCGATAATGACAATCTTTGCATATTTATTAAAAATTTAACAAAAAAATATCACATGCACATAAGTATTCAAAGCCTTTGCTTAATAGGTTGTTGAAGCTCTGTTCAAGTCTTCTTGAGTATGATGCTACAAGCTTGGTACACCAATATTTGTGCAGTTTTTCCCATTCTCCATCAGGAAAATGAATGGAATGGGAAACGTCTGTGACAAGACATTTTCAGATCTCTCTAGAGATGTTCACTCGGGTTCCAGTCTGGGCTCCCCCTGGGCCACTCAAGGCCACTCCATTGTTATCTTGGCAGTGTGATTAGGATCATTGTCCTGATGGCAGATGAACTGTCGCAAAAAGTTTGAAGTCCAGAGCACTCTGGAGCAGGTTTTCATCAAGGATGTCTCTTGTACATTGATGCATTCATATTTTCCTTGATCCTGACTATTCTTCCAGCTCCTGCCTCTGGAAGACATCCTCACAACATGATGCTGCCACCACCATGCTTCACTGTAGGGATGGTATTGAACAGGTCATGCCTGGAGAAAACAAGGCACCGTTCATTACCTGTCCAATACAATCCCAACAGCATGATGATGCCACGGTGCCTGGTATCCTCCAGACATGACGCTTGGCATTTAGGCCAAAAAGTCCAATCTTTGTTCTTATAGTCTGAAAGCCTTTCATGTGGCTTTTGGCAAACTTCAGGTGGGCTGTCATGTGCCTTTTACTGAGAAGTGGCTTCCATCTGGCCACTCTACCATACAGACCTGATTGCTGGAGTGCTGTGAAAAGTGTTGTTCTGGAAGGTTCTCCTTTCTCCACAGATAAACACTGGAGCTCTTTCAGAGTGACCATCAGGTTATTGGTCACCTTGCTGACTAAAGAGCTTCTCCCCAATAGCTCAGTTTGGCCGGGCAGACCACTCTAGGAAATGCTTCAATGCTGCAGAAATGTTTCTGTACCCTTCCCTAGATCTCCGCCTCAATACAATCCTTTCTCTGAGATCTACAGACAATTCTTTCAACTTCACGGCTTGGTTTGTGCACTGACATGAACTGTTAATTGTGGGACCTTAATTTAGACAGGTGTGTGCCTTTCCAAATCATGTCTAATTAACTGAATTTACCACAGGTGGACTTCTATCAAGATGTAAAAACAATTTAAGAAAGATCAGTGGAAACAGAATACACCTGAGATAAAGATCAGTGGAAACAGAATACACCTGAGATAAATTTTAAGTGTCATGGCAAAGGCTGTGAAAACCTTTGTACATGTATGTTTTTTTTTGTTTTTTTGTTTTTTTAATACACTTGCAAATATTTCAAATAAACCTTTTTCACATTGTCATTATGAGCTATTGTTTGTAAAATTTTGATAAAATAAAAAAAATAGGATAAAAGGATAATAATGTCACTTATTTTGGAATAAGGCTATAACATAACAAAATGTGGAAAAAGAGAAGTGCTGCAAAATTTTCAGATGCACTGTATATGGCCAGTTTTTTTTGGACATAGGACCATCACACCTATAAGCATGAATGAATTTTTCTAGGAATTTTACAGATGACAAATAAGTAATCCCGATGGCGTATAGTGGGGTGAGAGTCGTGCTCTTGGCAGGTCAATTGATTATTTCCAATTCAAAATTGTCAAGCCACATCTTTTTTACTTTAATGCTCAACAAGTTTGGGACCCTTATATTCAGAGAACTTGTAATGTTACAGCTTACAAAATACATTTTACTGTAAATGACAGTGGATTTCCAAATTTGTGGATAGGCAGATGGTCAGGTGTTCACAAACCTTTGGCCATACAGTGCACACTGCACAGTTGACTAAACACTTTAATAATTAATATATTTCATACTTTATTAATTCTTTCCTTTTCTTACATTCCCATCGAGTTTACTAACTATAAATCAAAATTTTATTTTATTTACTAAACAATATTAATTATAACAAACAAAAAGATTATGTAGGCTTAGGGTTAGAGACAGAGATGCCACGCCTCTTTCATGGAGATAAGCACCAAGGCCATGCCCCTTTCAAAGAGACTTATAAGCACAGCAGCCACACCTCCTTCACAGTGTTTTACAGGCTCAGCGGCCAAAACTCCTTTCCTGAAACTTGGGACCTGCGGCCACGCCTCTTCTATTAAGACTTACATGACAGAGGCCACGCCTTCTTCATTGAAACTTACAGGCACAGATTTCATGCCCCTCCCTTTTCTGCCAAAATACACTGTTTTAAATTGTTTTAATACAGGTGTCACACAAATATTGAACACTCATGTCTACAAACTAAACAGATGTTTCGTCTTACAACTTAAATAGCCTTTAATTTAAATAGCCTAGTTTAATAGCCTTGTGTAAGGTTACTGCTGTGTGTCTTGTTCTATTGGACAAATGGATTCTGCTTGTGACATTTAAAAGTGTTTATATATATATATATATATATATATATATATATATAGTACCTGTATTAATCACATAATTGCATTTACTGCAATTCAGCCCTCAGTCAGCAGGGGGCTTTACAAATATAAACTGCTTCTAAACTGAACATGAAATTGTTAGCATGACCTCGTCTTCTGAATTGGCATCATTAAAGAGCGTTAAAGTATCTAAAATAGTACTAAATTAAATACAAAATACATGCACACAGCAAAAACAACAGGCTTAGGCAGGTGACATAGAGGAGGATCTGACCTGTGTTTGGGCTGGAGAGAGTCGTGCAGCACTTGGAGAGCAGCGGCTTTGTCGTGCTCTGCAAAATACCTATTAGAATAAATGAAATAGGACAAAAGAACATAACCTCTGATTAAACTGCATTATAAATGATGAAGCGTAATTGCAGTGGTGCCACTACGGCTAATTACAGCAATATTTCTGTGAACACTATGCACAAGTGACGGGGAAGCAGAGCGGTAAGGCGTTTCCTGACAAATATACTAATTTAGTTGTTTTTTTTCTCAAAGAAGAATTCTTAGTTAAACTAGAACGCCTTTTATACCAAAGTGCGTTGAAATAAAAACACCCGAATGACATGTAAGACATTTTATACCTGCTCATGTTTAATTTTTTACACTTAAGGGCACCTACTGCACTGACCTTAATGTGATCTGCCTGAAAATCCTAGCTGTAAATACATAAATTCCAAGACATTATACTATACAAAGGAGTTAAAAAAAAATTATACAGTAATCATTGTTCAATCACTGCAGACCTAATATTTAAAAAAAGTCATGTGCATTACTTTTAAAACCAAGCAGTGTATCCAGTACCTGCACTACAGCAACCACAGAAACACATGCAACCATAAATATTGCATAAACAATAAATCAATTCATTCATTCTAATATAATCTTGTAAAATATTATTTAGACTCACAGTAGGTTGTGCAAACCCAATAACCCCATGCCCCTAAAATCAGTTTTGGGGTCACTTCCTTGAAAGCCAATTTCACACCACTGCTTAGAGATGCGCCCAGTGAGGGCTGAATCAGGACGAAGTGTCTTCCACAGCTGCACAAAAAAAAACAAAAAAAACAACACACATCAGATTTGAAAATCCCAAAGATATGAAGTGCAGTTAAATCCTACTTACATCACTATCCAAAAATATTTGTAAAGCATATACTGAACATTACTAGTAGTTTCATTTAAAAGAAATCAAGGCAATAAAAAAAAAAACAATGCCTGAGGTTAGTTTTTATTTTTGGTTTTTAATGATATTTTATTGTCCTGATATTGCACTAGGTTTACAATTTCATCCACCATCTTAACCGTGTTCTTGTGCAGGAAGAACCATTTCTCTAAATTTAGCAGTATGCAGTAAAGCTAAATATCTTTCTATTCACTATACACTATTCACTATACATGCTCACTACATTGGGCATAGAACCTACACTACGAAAAATTAACAAGTTGAAATTTGTTACACCAAAATTACTTAATTTCATCCTTTTATCAATGTAGATAATTGTACCAATAGCATTTTTGGTTTATTCTCAAACAACATATTCTACCAAAAAATTACAAATAATAACCTTCATTAGCATCTCTTCATGCTCTGGATTTTCACAGTCATATGGCTCCCTGCGCAGCTTCTCTACCTCCAGCACCAGGTTCCTGTAGCCCACGATCTGGAACAGGCTCGCCTGCAGAGAGATGGCCAATCTGAAGGAATACACAGCCATGTTAGCATTATAGGTCTGTACTGTTAAAATATAAACTGTACTAAAGCCTTAATCCTCTATATGATGCCATATAAGAATAAACAGTGCAGGGGCCAAGCTGGTCCCACCTGACATTCGAAAAAACTCTGTGGCCTTCAAAGAATTCTTGAAGAATACATCTAAGCTACAGTGTTGAGATAACTATTTAGCAATTCATGTGCACTTCTTTGATACTAAATGCTAACCTCTCTGTAAAAGAGCAGCTCAATAGGTTTAGAAATGTATTTTTAATTTAATAAAAAGACTAGAAAAACAGAATATCTAATGAGATATTTATGATTAGCTATCACATTTCAGTGATTAGAATAGAAATTAAAATCAATTACAGCGAAGTCTTGCATTTATCGAATGCATTTTTAGCTTTGGCATGTCTTTCTGCTTTTGACTGCTCTAGCCATTTTGTATTTAGGCATTAAGTATTAGGTCAGGTTAGCAGTGTGTTCATTCCATATCATTTTTTTACTCGATTTGTCATCACCTTTCCTCTACCTCTGTACTTAGTTTTAGAGTTCAATGTTCTTACTGTGGATTTGTGTCTGGGTTGATCTTTTTCAGGGTCATGATGTCATCTATGGTCTTCTCAACAGCATCTGGGTGTACACTGAGAGCATTCTGCAGAAGCTGATGAGGTAGAACACAAAGACATTTTTACATTTATGGCATGTAGCAGGTGGCCTTATCCATAGTCATTTGCATTTTTCTCATTTTTACAGCTGAGGTTTAAGGTTTATGGGGTTTTAACTCCAAACCTTTCAACATACAATCTGCACAATATACTTGTCAATGTCCAAAATATGTAGTTAAAAAGAAAAAAAAAAGAAAAAAAAAACCAACTTGCTCCTTGTAGGGAAAAAGTGGTTGGGTGTAGCTTGACAAAAGCATGAGTAATATTCTCACATCAGAGCTTTCAACTAAAACTTAGTGTTTGACAGCTAACAAGTGTTAGATAGCGAGTCAAATGTTAGCAAAAACCCAGCTAATGTATCCCAATACAACCTTGTGGGTTAATTTATTTTTTGCAGTTAGTGTGGTTCTGTTCTAATGGGAATTCAATTTTGGAATTAGGCATGCTCAAAATAATATTTTAGGCCACACCCACCCAGTCAATCTGATCTCAAATCAGACTGCACAGAAAATTTGGATAGTGCTGTGTTGCCATATTTTCTGTGTACCATTTTTTCCTCATGCAAATTAGCTGTGTGTAGCCAAATTTGTGCCATACAAACATTTTTGTAACATGTTATGCTGTGACACATGACTTACCTCATTTTTCGAACATTTGAGTGAGGATTCTGCAAAAAAAGATATATACATTTTTGAATACACTCTTCACCTGTAGTTGTATAATCTAGTGTGTCGCATGACTGTTTGATTTATTACCGATCTTGAGGGTCCGGCGAGCACCAGGCTTGTTGTTGTAGCAGATCCTTTGCAGTTCACATCTACCGGTCACTTTCCTGGCGATAAACTTCAAACCTCGCCATAAACATTTGCAGTACAGAAACACCAGGAATTGGGTCAGCACCCTGTGATGGAGAGAGACAGGCAGCGAGAGAGAGAGAGAGAGAGAGAGAGAGAGAGAGAGAGAGAGAGAGAGAGAGAGAGAGAGAGAAGACCTTGTTTTCACCTTGTTTTAATCAGTCCATGGGCAGGGGGCAGAGTCATACCAAGAGTCATTCTAAGAAAGCTAGGAGGCAATAAACAATTCACTACAACCATGATCCATGAGCCACAACATGAGATGATATTAACATGAAACATTGAGAAGTCCAATCATTACAGTAATCTGTAAGTGCTACCCAGGATATTTAAAAACAAGACGAATGTAAAACCACATTTAAATTTTTTCCATCTAATTTTTGTGTCTCATGGTAAAACATGATTTGAGAGGCTCATCTGGGACGTTGTGAGCCATAAGTGGGCCATAAACCAGCCAAATTAATTATTAAAATGTACAGTATGAAAGGCGCCATCCAAAAATGGGTCATTGCACATCAAGCATGTTTGCACAAAGAAAAAGAAAGTATAATAATGTTAAATGAACTTTTTTTTAAATAAGGAATTATTTTGTAATCAGTTTGTAACCAGCTGAATGCACTTGAGATAAACGTAAACCAAGAAATGAGTTATTAGAACTAATACTGTGAATGTGAGCAATTGCAACCCTTGACACTTGATCGACCGATTTGGAAGAGTCAGCAGTTTTAATTATTTAGCAATATTTATAGATTTCCACCTTATTTTGATGAGAATATACAGTATTCTTTAAAAAAAGGCAGCACATAGATATTATTTGTCAGCTTAATATTTTGGTGTGAGTAACATTTTACAAATGGTATACAAAAATCTTATTGAGACCATTGCGTCATTCAATATAACTACATTGTATGGAAATCTGAGTGTCAAAATAAAAGTTAAATTGTCTCAGGAAGCAAGTTCGATTTAGGTGAGATACAAAGGCAGCTAAATAATATTTACGCATCAAAGGTAAAACAGAAAGCTTTGAGTATTCTCACAGCCCTTATAAACTTAATTTCAGTTGGTAAATAAGCGAGGAAACATATTTTTTTTATCAATCAGTGTATCAATTCATGCCAAATTATGATAGAATATGGAATGCTGATTCAGGAATGTTTATATGGATGGATACATATTACATGTACATGCACAAATAGAAATGTATATATACACCGACCAGAAAAAAACATTATGAATGTCAAGTGAATAAAACTAAATATCTTTTCATCATGGCACCTGTTATTGTGTGGGATATATTAGGTTTCAAGTGAACATTTTGTCCTAAAATTTGATGTGGTAGAAGCTGGAAAAAATGGGCAAGCGTAAAGATTTAAATGAGTTTGACAAGGGCGTATTATGATTGCTAGACGACTGGAAAACTGCATAAGTTAATGTTGTTAATGCTTGATAGGTCAGGACTGTTTTAGCAGCAAAAAGGGGGACCAACACAATATTAGGCAGGTGGTCATAATGTTATGCCTGAGTGGTGGCCTTAAAGTTATCTCTGGTTGGTGTTTGTGTGAATTTTTAATGTAAAATGTTTGATTTTTTGCTGTTTTTATGTCATTTGGTATTGTTTTATGGTTGTTTGTGAATCCACAGGCAAATGTCCACTTATTTTGACAATAAAAGTGATTAACTAAGTTTACTATTATAATACAGTCTCAGGAAAAAAATACATAATTATCTTTCAATGATTATCTTTTCATCTGTGCATCCCAGTTAGGTAAAGAGCAGTCCATCACTCAAACACCTACAATGGTCATGTGAGCATAAGAACTGGTTCATGGAGCAGTGAAGAAGGTGCCCTGGTCTGATGAGTCACTTTTTCTTTAACATTATGTGGACAGCTGGGCATGTGTGTCTTAATTACTTGGGGAAGATATGGCACCAAATGCACTATTGGTAAAAAGACAAGCTGGCAGAGAATTTTTGTGGCAATGTTCTGCAGGGAATTCTTGGTAACCTGGCATGGTAACCTTTATGTCTACTGTATTCTCTAGTGGCAGTGGTCTCTTTCAGCAGCATAAAGTGCACTGACACACAACAAGACGCGTTTAAGAAAAGTCTGAGGCACATCAAAACTATGACTTTGCCCCCAAATTAGCCAGATCTCTATCTGATCAAGAATATGTGAATGTGCTGTGCAAACAAGTTAAATCCAAGAAGGGCCCCCATCACAACTTACAGGACTTAACGGATCTACTGTTAACACCTTGGTGTTAGAAACTACAGTGCAGTTTCAGAGGTAATGAGTTCATGACTCAATTGCTCAGAGCTTTGGCAGCAAAAGAGGGTCTTACACAATATTAGGCAGGTGACTGATCAGTGTGTGTTTGTGAGTGTGTATGTGTTTAAAAGCAGTATATACACATGCTGGCATTAAATTGTAACCGCTACAAGCTGGAATTATTATTTTTTTTAAACAGAGTTCAGGTATTTGGGGGTCAACAGTGCAAAGTAATGGAGAGTGTGTTAGAGAAGTGAAGAAAAGATTGCAGGCAGGGTGGACTGGGTGGTGAAGAGTGGCAGGAGTGATTTGTGATAGAAGAGTATCTGCAAGAGTGAAAGAAAGTTTATAGGACTGTGGTGAGACTTGCGATGTTGTATGGTTTAAAGACAGTGGCAGATGTTGAGGTTTTCGTTGGGAGTGACGACGATGGACAGGTTTAGGAATGAGTTTATTAGAGGGACAGCGCATGTAGGAAGTTTTGGAGACAAGGTGAGGGAGGCGAAATTGAGATGGTTTGGACATGTGCAGAGGAGGGACATGGGGTATATCGGTAGGAGAATGCTGAGGATGGAACCACCATGAAGGAGGAAAAGAGGAAGCCCAAGGAGTCGATTTATGGATGTGGTGAGGGAAGACATGCAGGTATTTGGGTTGAAAGAGGCAGATGTTGAGGACAGGGGGGTATGGAGACGGATGATACGCTGTGGCGACCCCTAATGGGAGCAGCCGAAAGAAGAAGAAGCAGAAGATTACAGCTTATGTATTATGTAATGCTACTGCACACTGTTAAAGTTTTAACATGTTATATTTTAATCACCTTGTATATTTAAAGGATATAATTTATAATAAGATGAAAGATTTTTTTTCTTGCAATTAACCAGTTCTGTATTAATTAAGACGGTAGTCAGATATTTTTCCTTTATTGTGATATTTGCTTTGATCAAGAGAAGATGAATTGAATCAAAAATGATATTTGAGATAAAATGATAAATGAAAATGATCATTAAACCTTAACTTTATATAATAAAAGATGGTAAGCAGATGGATCCCTCTGTGATAAAGCCAGCAGGTTGGATATTGATACTGATGGCGTCTCTTACCTTAGAAAATGCTTCATGGCGACTGTTTAGTGTCCCAGATTTATCCGCTGTATCACCTGAAATGCTGCAATAATAATAATTAAAAAAGGGAATAGTCTATAACTAAGCACATACACCAGATGCAGCATTACAAACGACCTTATCCGAACTCCTACATCCCTGTTATTGAGTCCCTGTTAATTTACTACTTGTCACGACTATTTTTAATATGCATCCTCCCCAGGAAATGATTGGTCGGATTAAGACGTGCCCCTTTATCAAAGCACCGTCTTTACAGCCTGCACATTTCTATTAGGTTCTACATTATGTATGGATACTAGGCTTCTTCATCATGCAGTCCAATGTAAAACGCTCCTCAAGATGATCTTGGATTGCATTAGACGACCCAGAATTAGCGCATAACGAAGGTATAGCAACGTCTAAATAAATAAAAATCGCAATCAGTTCAAATAAGCCGTAAACGTTTTTTAATAGTAATGATAATAATACCTCTAAATCGCTCTTGTTCCTATGCGATAAAATGCCCTGGCCGATTTTTAGCGCGCATGCGCAAAGAGGCTCGCCCTCAATCCCCTATAGGCGCTGTTCCGCTATTATAAACGCCTATAACAGAACCTGTTATAAACACCTATTGCGTCTTTTATCTTATTAATTTACCATATAGAGTACACTGCAGAAATTATTAACCCCCTTTATTTTTCTTTACATTGGTGGTTGTACAATCTGGACCTTGGATAGATTTCTTAGGGATGGGCATGTCACAAAATGGCCCTTTATAGGAGGCATGTTCTTTGGAATATTACACACAAAGAAGACAATAAATAAATAAATAAATAAAAATAATAATCACAGTGATTGAAAAAGCAAGGTTTTAGTTACTCTGAGGGTCCTATGAAATCCATTCCTTACCAGTATGGATTTCAACGGTCATAACCTGCACAGTCTAAATAGCTGGGCCTTGCGGAAGTGGTGAGGTTGCCAAAAGGCGTGTAAATCAAAAAGTTTAATAATAAAAAGGTTTCCTTTTTGTTCTGTTTAAGTATTAAAAAAATTTATTGCTGAAAAACATATGAAAAGTATGAAAAGTAAAGTAAGAATTCAATCCAGAGACAATATAGAAACAGTTATTTATTAAATAGTCCAAATAAAAAAATTTTTTTTCTTCCACTGTTGGAAAAACTGCTTTGAGCAGTAAATCTTCATATACCGTCCGAAAAAACAATTCATGACAATAATTTAAGCACAAAAAGAATGCAACTTTATGAGGTGATGATCCTTGAAATTTTCTAAAATATTAGTTACATTCAGAAAGTTGAACAAGTTAACATAACTTATTATTATTGGAAGTGTGGAATTTTTTTTTTGTTTAACAGAAGACAACATAAGAGGATTTTCAGTCCTTGTGTCAATCGGCTTGGGCTTAATATGAATAGAATAAGTAACCACGGACCATTACAATAACCATTACAATAACCTAAAACCCTGTTTGACATTAAAGAAATATTCCCTACTGGCTTTAGCAGAGTGTAACATCTAAACTCCAGACGAAATAAAATAGTATGAAAATATTAAATCAGCCATATTCAATAAAAAAAAAACCTTTCATTGGACAGTGCAAAATCTGAATCCAATTTAACAAAAATAGAATTTCTCCTCAAAATAAAAAGGCACTACCTTTAAAAACCAGGCATATCCACCAGTCTACTCTACACTGTAGAGTGTTCATTTATACCATGTATTTTAGAGTACAGACTGTAGTACAGGGTTCTGTGTGTCCACACTTCTTCTTCTGAGGTTCATCTTGCTGCCAGTCCAGCACAGTCTCTCCATCTTCCTGTACCAACTCTGCAGTAGCCACAGTTTGATAAGCACTTTCGTTGGATTCTTGGGGATTTGGAGTGTAGGTAGGAATGATGTTAAACAGGATGAAGCCGACGGTGATCACCACAAATGACACAATGTACAGGACTGAGAACTGTGGGGGGGCGAAAAAGAATTCACAAACTTGGAATGCTCTACATAACAGATTTATGAAATAAATGAGAGTCTTGCGAGAAAGTAAGGAAAGCCCGAGTGCACATTTACAATATACATATGATTGCTGGAATGCCCGAGGTTCATAATAGACAGATGTACTACAGACAGGTTACATGCTTCATACATTTGTATTTATTGAAATAGGATTTTTGTTGTACTTTTACTAAATTCAATTAGTACAATTCATTTTTATTTCTAGCCATTGGGGACTATGTCAAGGAAAAACTCAGAAAGCTGGCATGAGGGAGAAACCTTGAGAGGGACCAGACTTGAAAAGGAAACCCGCTATTATCTGGGTGGCACCGAAAGTCCATTTATTACACTTCCATCATTGTTAAAGTGTGCAGTGATGTCCACTAAAATGCAAACCTTGGTCCTGAGCCATTGTAGTAGACTGTTGATATTATTAAAAGTCTAAATCCAGCCTCAAAGTTCTTGAAAACTTAAAAAAAAAAAAAAAAAAAAAAAAACGGCTTCTCCTGTTAGGGGTCGCCACAGCGGATCCTCCGCATGTTTGATTTGGCACATCTTTCCAGCCTCAAAGTTCTTGAAAACTAAAAAAAAAAAAAAAAAAAAAAAAAAAAAAATTTTCCGGCTTCTCCTGTTAGGGGTCGCCACAGTGGATCCTCCGCATGTTTGATTTGGCACATCTTTTCACGTTGAATGCCCTTCCTAACGCAACCCTCCCCATTTGTGGCTGGGGTTGGTTCCCTAAACTAAATTAAATCCTTGCTGATTTCTTCAACCGTACATAGTGTATCAGAAGACCGATCACTCACCTTGTAGTGAAAGAGTACGATGCCGCAAAACAGGCTGAAGAGATCAGCCGTTAGCAGCGAGAGGTTCACCGCTGTAGCACTGGTCATCTTCACCACCACAGGCATGAAGCTGTACAGGCCATACATGCACAGCATATAGGCGAGGAAGAGCAGGCCTACAGAGGAACATTCAGTTGGGTATTACTGTTTTTTTCATTTAAATTACTATTTATACAAGTTTACTGTATAGTCCTAGATTGGACAGAATGGAATGATCTTCCGGGCATAGGGCGTGCACATTTCCGGTTTTGTGGCACGGCCACCTTGCCCTTTTTCTCGCGCCTTTAGCTCAGTGCCAGAATATCTCACCGGCTTCCAAAGTCCCTGAGAATATTCTTGCCACACTGCCTGCTCTGGTTCCTGACCTCTGCTCTGCCCTCCTAGTACCGGGTTTGGACTTTGGTTTTGATTTGGCGTTTTAGTTTTTGCTCTGCCTATATTGTTCTGTTCTATCTTGAATTGTTTTATTAGACTTTGTTTTTGCCTTTCCCCATTAAAGACCATTTTCACCTAACTCTTGTGGCATCCTGCATTTAGGCAGGATGCCACAAGAGTTTTCTCCTATGCAGTCTCCACTCAGTAACTCTCAGATTCCTGACAGAATAATCTGGCCTCGCATTGTGTCCCAGCGATTCACTGATAATAATCTGGCCTTGCATCCTGACCCGCACGCTCACCGACAGAATAATCTGGCTAAAGATGGACCCATCAGATGTGTTAAAGGATTTTACAATATGTCATGTGTAATATACACTAGTATACACTAACAAATCACTAGTCAAACTTTAAAGCAGCAATGGGAATGTACTCACATATTGTCCAGTTCCAGCTTATCTTACTGACTGCTCCAACCTCAAGTACAGCCCTAAAGCACAAATGAACACAAAGGGTTAAATCAATTCTGAATTACTGACTCCTCAAATGTAAATCACAAGATATTATTACAAGACATTACATTTTGATAGTATTAATTGTCAAAAACAATTATTGTATGAACACATTTACTTAGAAAAATTTTAAGCAGAAAATCTAACTGCATCTATGCGCAAGATATTAACAACATTAGCAAAACAAAGAAGCTGGAATAAAACTATTAAACATACTTATCAAAGTTTATTAATAAGGTATTTAGGAAGAACAATATTTATAAAAAAAAAATAGATCTTAAACTAAAGGTCGACTGATTCATCGGTTTTGCCGATTGATCAGCATTGATCAGCAGTTGATAGGAACTATCAGCTATACAGCAAAATCCATACCGATAGTTTTTCCGGGTTGTGTCTGCGGCTTTAGTCGCTAAAAATGTCTGCTGTCTTTCTACATTGCAAAAGCGGCCCCTAGAGGCAAATCATTTGACACCACTTTCTGCTTGTTGTGTTTTTATTATGTTTTGTATTTAACTGTTTTTATTTTTTTGCACTGTTCAGTTTGAACGCATGTTTAATTTTCCTCAATATTTATTATTATAATTAATATATACATTTTTATTTATTTTGCACATTTTCAAGGTTCAGATGTGTTTTATTATTTTTGTAATTTAAACGTTCAATACTATTTTACATGGAGAGTTATTTTTTGTTTTTTGTTTATTCCTAGTATCTATTTTAAAAACTATTGGTTGATTAATTGTTTACTGGCAAGTACAATTAAAGCTAGCCATCTGTAACATCCAATATCGGTCAGCCTCTAGTTTGATGCAGGTCATGATCAGCCCAGAGAGAAGATTCCCTGTAATCCTCTTACATTTGTACACCACTGATCAGAGTCCCGAAAAGTCCCATCATGCCCAAGAACTCCACCCTGCTCCGGTTCTTCACTGTGTACTCCTGACACATGTTAGAAACGGCATACAGAGCAGCACTGATCAACACTAAGCCGTCACCCAGTAACACATGAGAGTCTGGAAGATACGAGATGGAAATAAAAACAAATTTTAGATTCACTCTGCTTTCGACACATACTTCCTTAAATTTTAATACAAAGAATGAAAATAAATATACTAAAACCTGATGCTTAGAGCTCTGTATAGGTAAAGTTCTAGAATTTCCTGCTGATCTTTTGCAGCATGATAACCCATCATAGGTACTTGCAGGTCTAATGTTAATCCTGCTGTTTATTCTAAACCCTAAAAAAGCATTACACATTTTTTTTTAAAAACAGATCTAATTTTTATAATAGATTGTTCATGGTTTATAGTAGTTTATATAGAACAAAGGAAAAAGTGTGAACTAGTTGATAGAGAGTACACACGTGAGCCCTGGTCTCTTCCTGCAAGCAGGTCAGCTCCCACCATCGCGCCGACACCGAGCAGACACAAGGCCACAGCGACGAAATGCAGCGGCCTGTAACGGGTCTTCAGGAAGAACCAGGAGAGCACCATCAACACCGGGATCACAAAGCAGTCCAGCAGCTACAACACAGAACATTTGATGAGCACTTGCATTCATTTAAACTTTATAAAATGTTTAAATAATTATAATCATTCATTTTTTCAATCTCTAATATATTGATTTATTTGGTTTCTCAATATTACTAGAAATTGTAACGTTTAATAGAAAACATTCATTTACTTTGCAGCTACTAAAACAAAAAGAAAAGTTTCAAAGATAATAGTATTTTATTCATGTATATAAAATGTAGGTTTTGAATTGTAAAAACTGGGTGAAGCACGTTGTGGCCTTTTAAATGTTTAAATGCTGTATGTACAGAAAATGAGACCAAAGGATACACAAATGGTTCTAGATCAGATGCCCAAACTAGGACAAGTGGACAAAAAAAAAAACCTGGTGACCTTTGTTAATGGCATGATGCCAAAATAAAAGATCTTCATTTCTAAATTACTGTAAAAGAATTTTGTTTTATTTATAAGCAGCAAAAACTATGGCAGTACCCACCTCTGTGAGCAGACTTTCAAACTGATGACCTTGAACAAGTGTAAACTGCGGAGCAAACTAATAGATTCTCACACTCTTAATATCCTGAGTGGATCAGTAAGTCAGCTGCTGCCCCATTTTGAACAAAACTTTAGAAAAAGCAGCTTCATGACCTTAATGGTGCCTGATATAACAACCATATAGCTGTAGTGTTTATAGCTTGAATTGCTGTATTGAGCATTTAACTGTATTGTACGGTAAATGAGACTGCTTTTATGTTTTCATTGAACTAAAAGTTTTACTGATTGATGAAACTTTGAAAATAAAACTGCAGTAGTTAAACAGATTACAGGGAAATGTTTTCTAATTGCATTAATTAAACATTTTTATTAAGTCATAATTAGGGCAACTTTATGCCAACTTTATATTTAATATAATACAGCTTGGTATAATGCAACACTGAGGGCTAAAAGTAAATCAATCAAGTTAGATTTTTAGCCCTCTGTAGGAAAACGTTTGGACAGCACCATAACAAAGTTGGACACTTTTACAGGTTCATAATCACATCTAACCAAAGGAAAATGATAATTCTGTAAGATATACCTGAATGCTTGTAAGTGTAGTAAACTGGTAAGCCAGCACAACTGTGTAGTTTGCCTCGACGTCGGTTAGCGCCATCAGCAAATACTTCCACCACTTCGATTTCAAAATCTGAAAAATGCTCTCATCGCCTGTGTGAAAGAGAATGGATTTAAATCAGGAAAAGGAGCATTTAAAGGTCACATAAACATACAATAATGACCATAATGTGTTCACTACAGCATTTTCCAGACAACAAAAAGTGCATTTAAATCACTATTTTTTTAATTAAAAATATGTAAGTGGCCTATTTTGTACAGATACAGATATATACACATACATATACACAGTATAGAAAAACTCTCTCATAGGTGAGTTCACCTCTCTTTTCACAACCATTTTATTGTGTTCTCAAGGGACAATAATATAAAAACTTTACATAAATTAGAATAGTCAATGTGCGACTTGTACAGCAGTATAGATTTACTGTCCTTTAATTAATAACTCAACATACAGCCATTATTGTCTAAATACCTGCCAAAAAAGGCAGTTAGTGAGTCCATAATGACAAGCTGCTGGATATCAGACACATGGCACTTCTCTACCTTCTGCTTGACGATGCCCCACAGGGGCTCAATAGGGTTCAGAGGACAGACAGAGTCACTTCTCAGTAAAAGGCACATTGACATTTTGTCAAAATGGCGTCATGTCTGAAGGAAACCAGGCACGTTCATCACCTGGCCGATACCATCTCTACAGTAAAGCATGGTGGCGACAGCATCATACTGTGGTGGGGTTTTCCAGGTTTGCTTTGTTTTTTACATAAAAAAATAAAATAAAAAAAAAGAATATATATATATATATATATATATAGAATGCATAACTTACATTATTTTGGTTTTATTTATTATCTGATTCTGAACAATGTTTTATTTTGAAAACTTACTGTATTCTGTTCACCACATCTGTCCATCACTCACTCTTGATGCATGTTAAGATGCTTATTATATTTAGAAAATACCAGTCCGTGAAAATATTGTCCGACATTAACCTGGTCCATGGCGCAATAAAGGTTGGGGACCACTGATCTAGCGTACACGTTTAGACTTATTCATTGATAAAGACTCAAAAGCACTTTTGTACATTGCTCTGGACAAGAGCTTCTGCTAATTGCCTTAAATGCAATGTAAATGGAATAATTGTTAGAATACTCAATTACTAAAATAATTCATAGCAGCAGCCCTACTGTGCACTGATGCTCTCCATTAAACCTGATGGAGCTTGAGAGGTTCTGCAAAGAAGAATGAAAGAAACTGCCAAAAAATAGCTGCCAAGCATGTAGCGTCATTCTCAAAGAACTGAGGCTGTAATTGGCACCAAAGATGCTTTAACAAAGTATTGAGCAAAGGCTGTGAATAATTACGTACATGTGATTTTCTTTTCTTTTTGTTTTTTTTTTTTTACTACATTTGCAAAGATTTGTTTGCAAAGAAGTTTGCAAACAAACTTCTTTCATATTGTCATTAAGAGGTATTTGTAGAATTTTAAGGAAAATGATGTATTTAATACATTTTGGAATAAGGCTGTAACCTTACAAAATATGGAAAAGGGAAAGCACTGTGAATATTTTCCAGATGCACTGTATTGTGTCTACTACAGTCACCTTCAGCTTCCTCAGCAAAGCAGTTGTCATCTTGGTGGTGTGTTTTGGGTTGTTATGTTGAAAAACTGTCGTTCAACCCAGTTTCTGAAGGGATAGCATCATGTTCTGCTTTAGAATGCTGCACGTTTTCTGAGCCAAACCAATTTATTTTAGTCTCATCAGACTACAGAACATGGTTCCAGTAATTCATGCTCTGTTTGCAGGCGTTCTTGTGAGCCAGCTTCAGAAGAAGCTTCCTTCTGGGACAACGGCCATACAAAACCAACTTGTTGCACCGTATGGCGTATCATCTGAGGACTAACAAGCAGACATTCTGCTTCTGCAACCTCGAAAGCAATGCTGTAGCACTCATACGTCTGTCTTTTCGAAGCCAGTTTTTGCACCTGATGCACAGCATGATGACTCTGCTTCTTTAATGGACCCTTGCGAAGCCTGTTCCGAGTGGAACCCATTTTGAAAAAACCTCTGTATGACCCTGGCCTCTGTACTATAACTCAGTTTCAGGTTGTTACTGATCTTTTCATAGCCTCAGTATCTTTGTAAAAACCAACAATTCTACTTCACAAATACTCAGTGTTCTTTGCCATAAGGTTCCATGTTGAAAATCCAGTGGTCAGTATGAGAGAATTGTATTCAAAGCACCAACTTTTAACTGCTCTAATACAAGATATACAAAATAGTATGGTCCTGTCCAGCAGACAAAAACATGAACATGGTTAATAGGACATGTGGCTTTGCATGGTTAAATGACATATAGCCGTTTTCACTTGGGGTGCACTCACTTTGGTTGCCAACTATTTAGACAATAATGGCTGTATGTTGACAGTAAATCTGTACTGCTATACAAGCTGCACATTCACTACACTAAAATATCTCAAAGTTTCATTTTTATTGTTCCTTTGAGAATATATACTAAAATGGTTGCTACAATGTGAGGGGTGTACTCACTTTTGTGAGATGGTCAATATGTATGTACATCACACAACACTTACCATGCATTACACTAAAAGTTCATAATCCATAATAGACATGAATAATTCAGTCAATTGTCATGATGATAAAAATTACAACTTAAAGTCAAGCTGCACCTCACCATCATCTTACTGCCCTTATATGTTTTAGCCCATATAGTGGTTGTTCATATAGACTGGATCAGTTTCTTACCTTTCCTGAATGACAGAGTGGTTGTGTAGGTCAGAAACAGCAGTGTGTAGTTTAGGAAACTCTGCAGCATCGGTGTTTCCACACGAGCTTCTGCTAGATACTGACTGGTCACTGCTGTCCCACAGATCAGCACAGACAAGACCTGGCCCAATACAATCGTCTTCAGGAGGTGGCTGATGCATGAATACAGGATGATCAGTAAAAAAAAAAAATAACACACCACATATGTACAACAGCAATCAGTCTGAGATGCATAAATCCTAACTATAAACCACTGGTTGAAACTATCAGATTTTTCATAAGACACTCGCTTTATCATACACATGAAAAAAAATAAAGGGTTTTCAGTAATAATTTTCTCTTCTGATTTTATGCAAATCTTCATTGAACAGCATTTACTATGATGTGAACCTTACCAAGTGAAAACATCCTTCAACCTGAAGTTTCTCGATCCACAAACGAACTCTCTCCATCGCCCAGGAGCTCTCAGGCCCACACAATCAGGGGGTATGTATCCCTCCTCACGCTCCATAAGGCCAACTGAAAAGGACTAAACGTTACAGCAGAGGATTTACTGAGTCTGAATGCAAGAATCAGAAGGCATGCAAGAATAACACTGAGCTAGGAAGCAGTAATCCCTTTTTAGATCTCCATCATGTGGGCTGGCAGAAAGTGCAATTTCAACTCCAAGAGTCAGACTTATCAAGCTAGTAACTGCACCGAAAATGTTTCTCACAAAGCTCTTGAAATCCAAAATACAGTTAAATAAGGGAAACTAAAAAAAGTACAAAGGATGACCAAGAGCATGTGGACTGAAGAAATCTGCCCTAGACTGCTGAAATCATATAAAGAACAATAATTCATAAACTGCATTAACAGCATTATCTTCTTCACTAATGTAAGCTAAAGGAGCTCGTCTGTTGGATCGGATCACACGGGTCAGCCTTTGCACACCATATGCATCAATGATCCTTGGCCGTCTATGACCCTGGATTCACCACGGTTCCTTCCCTGGACCACATTTGATAGATACAGACCACTGCAGACCAGGAACATCCCACAAGAGCTGCAGTTTTGGAGATGCTCTGACCATCACAAACTCATTCAAATCCCTAAACTTGTAGATTTCTACAACTTCTAATACATCACTATTGAGGAGAAAATGTTCACTTGCTGCCTAATAAATTACACCCACTAACAGGTGCCATGAAGAAGAGATAATCAGGTAATGTTATTCCCTTCAACAGTCATAATGTTATGCCTGATCGGTCAGTCGGTGTGTGTGTGTGTGTGTGTGTGTGTGTGTGTGTGTGTGTGTGTGATGGATGAAGCAACATTCAAAATGTTTACATTTAAGCCAGTTCATATAAATGTCCTACAGAGATCTCATGTATTCGCTTCACACAGATTAACTGGACGGATTCATTTGCACCAATAGAAAGTGGAACAAATACACACGTGGTCAAATTTTTTATTAAACCGAGTAGAATGTAGTTTTTAATATTGTTATTTGTCATGTAACATGATTTAAAAGAATAAATGACACAGTCGGATCTACAGCAGTCAATGAATCAACATCATTCAGGCTAAGCGCATTGTGGATACAGCTAACATAACAAGCTACACACTCAGTACGATTCAGAACGAAACAAAGTGAGTATTATATTCCAGCTAAACGTAAAACATGATTATTTTATGTGTATCAAATCACTAAATTGTACTATTATTATATTTAACCGGGTTTAAGGGAAGGACATTATCTACCTGCGATCAATCAGGACATCTCGACGGTTTCACCGAGTCCCATGCGGTAGTGAATCAGAAGCAGCCTCGCTTTCCGCATAAACTCGGCTTTATCTCAAATATCCTCCTTATCCCCTATGCAAGTCCCATTCCGAGTGTCTGCTCTACAAGCACGTTCCACCCTACCTAGTGCACTTATGCGTTGTGTAATTTGGTATGCAACATATTCTCTAAGGGTTAGTAATTTGTTTTGCTAAGCCCCGCCTATAAAGAGTCATGAATATTAATGAGTTCTGTGGCTCCTAAATGTGATTGGCTGATGTAAAACAGCGTAAGAGAGGCAACTTCTACATATCGTTGTACAGATTCATTCATTTATTTATTTATTCGTTTGTTTATTACTTTTTTTTTTTTTTTTTTTTTTTTTTTTTAGCATTTTTTCTATTATAACAATTTTAATTATTAAGCACATCTGTCAAAAATAGAGCATTTTATTAATTTGCTGTGGCCATTCTTAACTTTTTGTCCAACATAACCCAAAACAATGACATGATCAATAAATGTATGTTTGAATTAAATTATTCGTTTTAAATCATTAGAGAATTATAGTATAAATAGTTCCTTTGACCTCCTACTGTGATCTATTGTGTTTCTGGTGGTCTTTAATGGTAGTGTAATGAGTGCTTTTTCTTCTTTTTCTTCTTCTTCTTCTACTATTATGTCCTCTACATCTCCCTCTACCTGCATGTCTTCCCTCACCACATCCATAAACCTTATAATTTTCTTCATTGTAATAATCTACCCATCTCTGGTGTAGTGTTTAATAATAAACCATATAAAAAGCTGTAATGGAAATGTTAAGGAATCTGATGTAAACTGTTTTTATTGCATTGCAAAAATATTCATCACTGTAATGCTAAAAAAGAGAAATCCCTCAACTCCTTATTGTTGACTCTACAGTAAAAGATTATTAAAAACTTAGACCTGAGTGTGTCTGATGTGTACTTTTCATCAACAGTTGACCATCCCTTTATTCCTGAACCAACCTGCTGGTCTCATAATAAAGATAAAGGGAAAAACACTGTGATGCAAAGTGCAATATGCAGGTAATAGCTATAACAGCAAAACCCCAACATGTTTACATCCTCTAAAACCACATTAATTTACCAGATTCCACATAACAATCATTGTCATAGCAGTTATACTTAAACAGCTTTCTTTTCTTCTCACTCTAGTAAAGTTTATAACAATTACACATTTGGTCAGAGAAATAACAAAGCACATATTGTCCACATATAGATTTTTTTTCCTAAAAAGAAGTGTCTTCCGGTTTCATAAAGTATATAGATTTACCTCTGACTGTTCCAAAGGCATGTTCATATATTTCTGTCAATAACATTTCTGCTGTTTTAGAACTTCTGTAATCCTGGTTATAAGATGTTACTACTAATACAAAAACTTAACATAAATACACTTTACAGTTATTATTTATTCAGTCATTATATAGATACTATAGTGTCCTTATTTAAAACTATTTTCCTATTGAAACTTACTTACGATTTCTGAGAAGCTCTTTCACAAAAACTCTTCTTTCCCAAACTTGAAACACTGCTTGAATGTGTTATCACGGATTGTATGCATTTTTGAACAGCAGGAAGACAAACACCGGACATCCCCAAGAGGAAGAGATATGACTTCAAGGACAATATTGTCTTTATCTCCAGGTAAAACATTATAGTTCTGGGATATGTTGGAGCAGATGTGCCTGAATGAGAAGTAGCCAAGAAACTAATACACAAGTGACTTAAGGTATTTATATTGATTTAGCATTATTTGTATTAATGGGTTTACAATCAATTTTGGAAACAAAAGGATTGTTCATGCTTTGTATTAGTGTTGTTCTTAAATATTTGACTTGCTCTCATTTGTAGGAAATACTGCGAATATCTTCAGCTAACTGTTTGATTTTATTTAGCAGGTCAGATGTTCCAAACTGAGCAACAGGGTGTGTCTGGAGAAATATTTTATAATTTAATTAAACAGTGCCTATGCTTCTTTTGCCTTGTGATGTGTTAAAAGTTTGCAGATTGAATTAATGTATATGGAAATTTCATAAAAAATAATATTAGAATGCTCACATCTATTCTTCTAAGGTATAAAAGCTAAATAAACGAAACCAACTAAATGCGACGAGAACAAATAGCATGCAAGAATCAATCACACCAGAGATGCCCAAACTTTTTCCTATGAAGAGCCATAACTCAAACTTGACTGAGGGTCAAGCATTTGACCAAACATAATATTAAAATGGAAATTTCCATGGTTCCTCTTATTAATGATTTATTATTTAAAAATAAATAAATAAATAAAACATTACTCTCCTCAGCTTACAGTATGTGGATTTTATTTAAAAGTTCGGGTTCAGTGTAACCTAAAGTGCAAAAGAAACAAGCTAATTGTGAATTGAATTCAGTGTCTAATGCAACTATCATAGGCATAAAGTCAAGTCAAGTCAAGTTTATTTCTATTGCACTTTTCACAACAGACACAGTCTCAAAGCAGCTTTACAGAAATCAACAGTCAAGGTGAACGGTGTGCATTTATCCCTGTTAAGCAGCCATGACGACTGTGGCAAGGAAAAACTCCCTTAGATGTTATGAGGAAGAAACCTTGAGAGGAACCAGTCTCAAAAGGGGAACCCATCCTCATTTGGGTGACAGCAAGAGTTTGATCATAAATCTTTCAACAATACAGAACACCAAAGAGTGAGAACTAACATGAGTACTGGAGTATAAGATTATAAGTGATGTTCTTTCTGCAGTCTTATACAGTCTATATGGTTAGTAGCGCCTAGTTT
>MU551617.1:6224815-6379815 GCA_024362625.1 Silurus asotus | reverse complement strand
TCTGGGATTAGGATGGTATAATTTGAGCTGTATATAGTGTAAATGGCAACAGAATTGTGGGTTAAAAGTAAGAAGTAAGCTCTAGCAGGGGTAAGGGACGGGGCAGTCCCAACATAAAAGCAGAATTGAACTCAGCTATGGCCCCAGGGTGTGGAATATGAAATCATGTCATCATGTTTTACAACTACACATGCTGTGTAATTGTTCCTCTGAATGAAATGTATGTTATTTTGTGGATAGTTTGATCCTTGTCAGTATTACAGCAGAGGTCAGGAGATAACATAGCAAAAGATTGAGAAGTAAATCCCACAGCTATTCATGGCCTAGAGCGAAACGTCAGTAAAATTAGCCATGCTGTCTTCTCCTCCTTCTCTTTTTCCATCTCCTTCTCCTTGCAAGTCAGAGTTAAATGAGCCAATGAATATCTATAAGCTCATTTATGCAGAAGAGGGTGGATAGCAATTTACTTTTTGGGGTGTATGCTGCCCTCTGATACCACGTTTGCATGTTTTTGTTTGTTTGTTTGTTTGTTTGTTTGTTTTTTGGAAAAAAAAATTAACCAACAAAACTATCGTGGTGGTTCCACCTCAGCAGCAAGGAAAATATAAAAACAGATAAGGACTCTTATTTCTGACAGTCCTGAAACTTTAGGTATCATTATTTATTGTAAAAATAAGGGTGGTGCTTTTGCAACTTAAATGCCAATTGTTTTGCATGTTTTGTATACTTTCACACATTGTTGTGTAAAGAGTATGTTTAGTCAGGTGTGACAATGCTCCATGTAAACATGCTCTGCTTTAAGGCTGGACAGCAAGTGACATAATCGGTTGTGAACTTTTCCCAGTTGGTCTGTAAATGTTTTTTGAGGAAACTCAGGATGGGGTAGACAGCTCTTTGCTTTCATTGGCTAGTCAGATTTGGATCAGCAGTTTCATAACCTATATTGGCCTATATAGAAGCTATACATCCAGAACAAAGTCAGAAAATATTACCCATAAAAAAGCTAGCATAAGATGCTAGCTAGCTAGTTAAATAATCTTGCACTACCTTCTACACTGCTTTGTAATAAAAAGGCGTTAACTAGTCCCATCTAGATCCATAAAAAACATCTGATCCCAGCTGTTTTTTCCGAGATGCAAGTTGTCACATTTCAGGTCTTCATGGCATTTGGAATCTGGGACAAAAATAGCTCAGGAGCAACCGACCATATTGAAAAATTGTGTGGAGTTACATTTTTTGCAAGTGTCTAAGAAACATATCTCTATCCATGCTTATAGCACAGTCTAATCTGGGCTACATCAGTAACCTGAAGAGTTGCTTGTTCATAGCAAGGATACCATTATCGGCTATCTGTATTATAACAGGGAAAATGGGATTAGTAAATCACCATGCTGGAGTATGCAGCTGTCTTCAGTAACATACCCAGTTGTGAAGCAACCTGCTGCTTATATACCTGCAGCTTGCCTTTCTCACTCTCAGTATTAAAGCATGTGAGTAAAATCTTCAGCTTCACTGCTTCCTACAAATAGCCTGAGGGCAGAAGGAAGAGAGAGGCAGAGCGAGAAAGAGGTAGAGTGCAAATGTGGAATAGGCTTGCTGTCACAAGGTAGTGACGAGATAAACCCCAGCACCATATGCCACTCTGGCTCTCGAGACATGACTGCAGTGTTTTCATTACTCGAATCAAGAGAGCACTGAAATCAGCATTGACCCAGTGGTGCTCTCATTGCCTAATACTCGGAGACGATGCATTGCTCCTACTTCTAACACAGCACTTTTGAATTCTATATTCTGATTGGTCAGAAGCTCCATGAAATCATTTTAAATCACAGATTTATAATAATTCACTCGCTCTAATACATAATCATTTCTGTAGTTGTAGCATACACAGGAATTCAAAGACTTTTTTCTGTTATATACATTACAGCATTAAATGTTTACAGAAATTCTTTTTTTTTGCATACTGTATCTTATTGATGCTAGGAAGCCGGGTCCTGGTACTGCGCCCTTGGAGCACATAGGGTTAAGGGCCTTGCGCAGGGGCCCAAGAGTGGTACCCAGATCAGTTACTCAGAGACTTAATCATTTGTGCTGCACACTTCATATAAACAGATTAAAAGATAATAGATTACATTAAAGTATTCAGTGAAGTTTGTTTTCTCATATAGAAAAAAATGTTCAGGAAGTAAAAAAGAAACAAAAAAGAAAAGACAAAATTCAGCATTATGAAAAGAATAAAATGTTTGAGGATGTGAAAAATAATGGCAACATGAACTCTGCCTTTCATCAGCCCACATCACAACACCCTGTCTTTTGTTATATTCTTATAACGCAACGCCTCTAGATTTTTTTATTGCACATTTTGATGCCAATTTAAAGACAAGTTTAAATCCTGCTATCACCCATCTGTGATATTGTCTCACAAACATAGTTGGTATTGTTTACAAAGAAATATGTATACAATATTGGATTTGTATTAAGAAGGTTGCCAGATTAAATCCCAGCACCGCTAACCTGCCACTGCTGGGGTCTTAAACAAGGACCTTGACCCTCAACTGCTCAGTTGTATAAATGAGATGGAGTGGTTGCAAAATGGCATAAATATCAAAGAATATGTCTAAATGTTTTGCTTTGAAAAAATAATTTCTGCCTTTCTGATTTATGGTAGAAACTGTAAACTTGCTTTACCTTTTAGCGTGAATTCCTATCTAATTTGAGACACATCTGAAATGCATTTAAAGTGGGGGCAGATACGCATTTATCTCTGTTCATTTGTTATGAGCTATTCTGTTTTTATCACAATTTTTCCTTTTCCGACCTTTATAGCTCTTCTTACCTGACAAGCTGCCCTCAGGTACAGCTGGTTCTTCCTGTTACAGTATCTTTGACTGCTCGATTCGAGCTGGTGAACTACGATTTCACCATGGTAAATGGTGGAACCAAACCCAAGGAAATTGTCTACAAAATGATAGCGATGTCATAGGGATGATTTGCAGCCATCAAACATTAGTCTGGAGGCAGTGGATGCAGAGCTGAAGTCATAATTAATCAGAGTGGAGGTCTGGGAGTCGAGATGATGAATAATTCACTGCAGCTCCAGCACTCTCACACAATGGTAGTGAAAGAGCTGTGATTGACAAACTGCCCATGCATTTCGAACACCTCAACTGAAACATGAAGCATAGGGGAATTGGCTCCCCAAAATAACCAGAATTCATTAGAGCGCTTGTGGTCTGAAACGGCACTCCGAACACGTCCTCGCCAACAGAAGTAGTTATTCGGTGTATAGATAATTGCAAGAAAGGTCTTTGCTTTTAGTGAATTGGCAGCCCAGATGAATAGCGGTGGCTGAGGAAGTCATGTTCCTGCCTGACCTGCATTTGAAACGCAAAAGCCGAGCGTGAAGTTCAGGAAGAGGGAACGCATCAGCAAGCACGCATGGCAATGCTTGGGTTGTTTAGGTGCTGTGACCATCACACGGCCTGCGTCTGCTTCTGCTCGACAGCAGAGCGTGCTCGTAAAACTAACCAGATTACAGCACCGACTTGCTCAATCCCATAAGCGTATCATCACCCTGGCAACTGGAATCCTTTGCCAGACATTTTACCTTTTTTGAAGGTAATGATTAAATCAGTCTATTAGGGCTGCAACAACAAATCAATAAAATCGCTAATAATCGATAATGAAATTCATTGTCAACAAAGCACCGTTTAGCTTAGCGTGACGGTAAGAGAACACAACCGCTTAAAAATGGCGGAGAGTACAGGGTCAACCCGGCAGCAGGAAAAGAAAACACACTGGTGTCACGGATGAAGGCGAAACATCAGCACGGTAAACAAATATGTATATAATGTATAATCCTCATTATGTGAAAATGGTGTAGTTTAATGAAGTGCCATCGTGTAAACTGTTTATTTGTAATTTCGGAACAGTCGCACTGGATCTGTTCTGACGTGACTCGCGAGCATCAGGATGCACAATCAGCTCGTCACGACATAGTGATGGATTCAATTAATATAATTCATATATACATTTAATGTTTGTATATTTCATTTATGTATATATAATTTAATTATTGTACAGAATTAATTATATTCTTGATGCTTATATCTTTTTTAATATCTTATATCAATTTGTACCTTACATACGAATTTTATTTATTTATTTATTTGTATTTTTTATTTTTTTTACAGAAAGAAACAACCCAGCATGAGTGAATATGCTCAAAGGAGAAATACCCCATGCACTCCTCAACAGTCGCTATCCACTATACGCTTGAAATTGTCAAAATTAAAGATAGTTAATCTTAATATCTGGCTTTTGCATTTTTTAAGTACACTTTAATGCATTAATACCCTGAATATAGTTAGAATAAGCAAAACAGCTTATTTGAATGTATTTTATTTTTTCCGAAACAATGGTATTTTATCAATCGATTATTGAAATAATCTTTAGTCGCAGCCCTACAGTGTATGCAGGAGGCAAAAAACTGTTTGCATACTAAGAAAATAATTTTACATCTATAGAATGTTGGAATCCTAATTTATGTGTGTACAACAGAATGCTGACAAAGTAGAGCATTTCATCCATGTCACGATTTGAGATGCAGACCATGGAGTATGTCACAAAGAGCAGAAGAGGTGGAGTTAGATCCTACATAGAGATGATACCTTTGGGCCAGGTGGCTGCAAAGAGCTGAAGCTGTGTGGTCAGGTGGATAGTTCCAGAAAGATAAAGGGACAGGGCTAGGTGGTGGCATAGAACTGATGTGGGAGGGGAGAGGGGACTACAGAGAGCTGGTGGAGAGCTGGTGAAGTGTAGACAGAAAGTTAATGGGTAATGATCTCAAGATTGAGAGAACAGATAAGATGGACTCAGGTGACTACAAATGATACAGGGCCATGTGGATAGCTCCAGAGATCTGTGAGGTGGGGCCATCCAGAGGTTCCAGAGTGATGATTGAATGAAGTGAGGGAATAAATCTGTGTATGAGATGCAACCACAGTACAAGCACTGTCAAACTTGTCAAATTTGTAGCAGTATAGCATAAAATACGCCCTATTGGTATATTGGTGAATATTAGGGATTTTTCTTTTATAAAAATATACAGATCAGGCATAATATTATGGCATTATACCATTATAAACGGTGGCGTAAATAACACAAAAAAAACCCACAGTGAAGTAAATAACAAAAAGTTGATGTTTTAGAAGCAAAGAAAATTTGCAAACTTAAGGATTTGAGTGAGTTTGACAAGAGCCAAATTATGACGGCTAGACGACTGGGTCAGAGCATCTCCAAAACTGCATCTCTTGTTGGGTGTTCCTGGTCTGCAGTGGTCAATATCTATCAAAAGTGGTCCACGGAAGGAACAGTGGTAAACCGGCAACAGGGTCATGGGCGGCCAAGGCTCATTGATGCACGTGAGGAGCGAAGGCTGGCCTGTGTGGTCCGATCAAGCAGAAATTAATGATGTTAATGCTCGAAGGGTCAGGACTGTTTTCACAGCAAAAGAGGGACCAACACAATATTAGGCAGGTGGTCATAATGTTATGCCTGATCAGTATACAATTGCATTCATCGATTAATTAATTCTGCCAAGATTTTACTCCATACCAGCCCGGCATGAAGCAAGTATGAGTGTGAAAAAAAATTCCCCCTTTGGTTTTGTGAGTGCTTTTTGCAAACTGAATGATGCTGCTTAGTGTGAATTTCCTTACATATCATATTAATATTTGTTAGTTTTTAATCACACATAAGAAAGCAGGCACAGACATGTTCAGACTTATTACCCGGTTAATGGCAGGTATGTGGATTACAGACGAGGAGAGTGTACCAGTGTTATAACTAAAATCGAACATTAGTGAATTGTCAGCTTGCAACACCTTGGGAAACATGCTACAAAGAGTTAATAACTCACCTTTAGTTCAATTACATGCTAAAGCAGAGGCAAATATAAAAAAAAAAACCCTCTGATTTACATTTACAGTGAGCAAAATAAGTATTTGAACACCCTGCTATTTTTTATAAGTTCTCCCACTTAGAAATCATGAAGGGGTCTGAAATTGTCATTGTAGGTGCATGTCCACTGTGAGAGACATAATCTAAAAAAAAAAAAATCCAGAAATCAAAATTTATGATTTTTTTTTTAACTATTTATTTGTATGATACAGCTGCAAATAGGTATTTAAACACCTGAGAAAGTCAATGTTAATATTTGGTACAGTAGCCTTTGTTTGCAACTACAGAGGTCAAATGTTTCCTGTAGTTTTTCACCAGGTTTGCACACACTGCAGAAGGGATTTTGGCCCACTCCTCCACACAGATCTTCTCTAGATCAGTCAGGTTTCTGGCCTGTCGCTGAGAAACACTGAGTTTGAGCTCCCTTCAAAGATTCTCTATTGGGTTTAGGTCAGGAGACTGGCTAGGCCATGCCAGAACCTTGATATGTTTCTTACAGAGCCACTCCTTGGTTATCCTGACTGTGTGCTTCGGGTCATTGTCATGTTGGAAGACCCAGCCTTGACTCATCTTTAATGCTCCAACTGAGGGAAGGAGGTTGTTCCCCAAAATCCCAGCAATACATGGCCCCGGTCATCTTCTCCTTAATACAGTGCAGTCGCCCTGTCCCATGTGCAGAAAAACACCCCCAAGGCATGATGCTACCACCCCCATGCTTCACAGTAGGGATGGTGTTCTTGGGATGGTACTCATCATTCTTCTTCCTCCAAACATGTTTAGTGGAATTATGACCCAAAAGATCTATTTTGGTCTCATCTGACCACATGACATTTTCCCATGACTCCTCTGGATCATCCAAATGGTCATTGGCAAACTTAAGACGGGGAACCTTCGGTGCCATGCATGATTTCAAACCATGACGTCTTAGTGTATTACCAACAGTAACCTTGGAAACGGTGGTCCTTTTCAGGTCATTGTCCAGCTCCTCCCGTGTAGTTCTGGGCTGATTTCTCACGTACCTTAGGATCATTGAGACCCCATGAGGTGAGATCTTGCATGGCGCCCCAGTCCGAGGGAGATTGACAGTCAGGTTTAGCTTCTTTCATTTTCTAGTGATTGCTCCAACAGTGGACCTTTTTTCACCAAGCTGCTTGGCAATTTCCCCGTAGCCCTTTTCAGCCTTGTGGAGGTGTACAATTTTGTCTCTAGTGTCTTTGGACAGCTCTTTGGTCTTGGCCATGTTAGTAGTTGGATTCTTACTGATTGTATGGGGTGGACAGGTGTCTTTATGCAGCTAACGACCTCAAACAGGTGCATCTAATTTAGGGTAATAAATGTAGTGAAGGTGGACATTTTAAAGGCAGACTAACAGGTCTTTGAGGGTCAGAATTCTAGCTGATAGACAGGTGTTCAAATACTTATTTGCAGCTGTATCATACAAATAAAGTGGACAGTGGACATGCACCTATGATGACAATATCAGACCCCTCCATGATTTCTAAGTGGGAGAACTCGCAAAATAGCAGGGTGTTCAAATACTTATTTTCCTCACTGTATATGCCAACAATGAACATTGTCTCAAAGCAGCTTTACACAGATAATGTGGTGATTAAAAGTAAATATGTTCTTTGTAAGTAAGTTTGTCCCTGATGAGCAACTGTGACAAGGAAAAACTCCCCGAGATGGCATAAGAAACCTTGAGAGGAACCAGACTCAAGAGGGAACCCATCCTCATACGGGTTGCACCGAATGTCCATTTGAAGCAGATATACAATGTTGCAGGGTACAGTAATGGTAATCAGAAGCAAACTGTATTCCTGAGTCAGTGTTCTTACTCCGGAATTTCATGGAACCACCCAAGGCGTTGATGAGAAACTGTCTCAAGCTGCACAAAGTGGCCTCCAGTCGAAGAGAACACTATCCAGAGGCAGGCCTGGACGAAGTGGGAAGATCCACGGAGGGGAGAGGGGCAGGAACAATGGTCACTGGAGCCTCAGGAGCAAGTTTAACTCGACCGAGAGAGAGAAAGAGAGAGAAGAGGGTGACAGGAAGAGAAGGATATGGATTATTAAGTGTCCTTGTTGTATGAAAGTTAATGTCACTGTGCAGTTTGGACTCGCTATGACAGCATAAATAAAAGAGAGAACCAGAAACTAATACAGACATGAGGGATCTCTGGGATAAGAGACGACCCACCACACCACCGTCAACAAACCTGAGTGAATGTGTGAATGTGAGAGGACGACAGCATACAAATATCCCAGTTCACCAAACACTCTATATTCATGTTCCCTCCAGATCTGAGCCTGTACCTAAGAAAAAAAAATCTACTGATCAAAAGCTTGACTGAATAAACATGTTTTCAACCTCGACTTGAACACTGAGACTGAGTCCTGAACACTGATTGGAAGGCTGTTCCATAACTGTGGGGCTTCATAAGGGAAAGATCTGCCCCCTGCTGTAGTCTTCATTATTTGAGGAACCAACAGATAGCCTGCACCTTTTGATCTAAGTAGGCGTGTAGGATCATTCTGGTACAGAAGTTCACTCAGATACTGCGGTGCGAGAACGTTAGGTGCTTTATATGTCAGTAGTAGTATTTTATAATGAATGCGAGATTTGATTGGGAGCCAGTGTAGACTAATTAAAACGGGTGATGTGGTCATATTTTTTTATATTAATTAATGACTGGGACTAGCATGTTAATGTATAATTTCCAACATGAAACATGAACATTGCAAAAAAAAACAAAAGAATAATTACCTTAAGAGTGATAACTGTATCTCTGCTTTAATTTACGTAGGTCATGTTTTACACTGTGGTTGATTATTTTCCTATAAAGCACACCCACAAGTTGCAAACATGTCAAAGCATATCCATCCTAAATAGCCAACGTGTGTGATTGCTATTAATTATAAATACAAATTGCATAGGATTTTTTGGCACAATTTATCCACACAAATGATACTTAAATATTACAATGTATGTTTGGAAGACAATCATAAAGTCAGACTAGACAGGTACATGTTTAAACAGAGGTTTAACACCTAAAAAAAAAAAAAGACATTTTGTGTATTCTCTGGAGCTCTACCTTTAGTTCCAGCATCTTTCTCTGGTGAACTCCTGTCATGATTTTTCATTTATACTGTCACAATGAATCATGCCTCTCTTTCCTCCTCATTTCATCTCATCTCCACTGTGGCTGCAGCTTGAAGGATGTTTTCCACGGTGAAGGCTTTTGAGGGGCAGCAGTATTTGGTGCTGAAGAAGCAGTGCCTGCAAAGCGGGACCCTGTTCGAGGACCCGGTCTTCCCTTCTCTGGATGATTCGCTGTTCTATCAGGGAAATCGCATCGGCCGTGTCCACTGGAAGAGACCTAGGGTAAGTCACTTATGGGAATTTCTAAACTGTACTGTATGTACAGGATTTCCATTAGATAAGTTTCTCCAGCCCACGGAACAACTTTACTACGAGTCGCTGATTTCGAAGCATGCTGTGTTGCTTAAACTTTCATTTAGTGTACACAGTTGGTGAGCTGTGCTTAATTTATTCTCATCCCATGGTGTCTTCCCCAAGGACAGAGAGCTTTGGAAAAGTGCTTTAGAAATGGTGCTCTGTTACATCGAGTATTTGATTCATGTACACAGTTTATATCATCCTATGAATCCATCAATTATCTAATCAAAATTTCTGAACTTTTGTTATGGGGTCAGTGGATGAGGCGTCTTTGACACTCCACTTAAGCAGCAGAGGCTTTGTATTTACAACAAGGAGTACATTTTGTGCTTGATAGTTTTAAATATAAGGCACAAGTCATTGAATTTAGTTTTTTTCCCTAATAGTTACCGGTTCTGTTTTGCAACTACTAATAGTAGTCACCACACTTCAAGGTTGTCTAACTAATTTGTATAATAGTCACTGATCCTGGTATAATGCACTTTTGAAGAAATATAAATGAATATAAACTTTTTGTTCCTGGGTTAGGAAACCTAGTTTGGATCATGATCTCCAAATCCTTTCATATATTTTGAATATATGACTCATATGTGACCTTTTTACTCATTTTCATTACGTTTACATTTATGACATTACATTTATAGATGCCCTTATCCAGAGCGACTTACCTTTATCTCATTTATTCAATTGAGCAGCCCACAACCTTTGGATCCAAAGTCCAATACAAACATTTATTATCATGACTTAAATCCTTTCAGAAATCCTGTCATGCTGCTGATTATTTTAGTTTATGTTATGTTAATTTAGTTATGATTAGCTACAAATATTACAAATATTAATTGATATCCTTTCAGAATTTCAGTTTGCCACATTAGCTAGTAAGCAAGTTAATAGCATATAATACAAATATTTATTAACATGATACTAAAACCAGACATTCTGTTTTATTCAGTTTCATAGTTTTTTTTATTAAAACAAAGAAGCAAGTCTAGGGCTGCAATTTACGATTATTTTGTTATTCCGCCCTTATTTGGCTAATCATAACTATATAAAACTTTAATTCATGGTATTTCTGTGTAAAGTTGTAAAAAAAAAAAATTTGCAAAAGCAGTTTAACTGTCACGCTCGGATTAATAGTCGGAGACCAGAATACCGTCAGTACGTTTTATTTGCCGTAGTACACAGACATAAGCTTAGGAAGAAGCACGAACCGGAAAATGGGTATAATCCGAAACATGGGAAGTCCACGGATGATTGCTAGTATAAACTGTAGATCGCACGGTGAATGAGTGAGAACGGGGGGCCTTATAAAGGAAAGCATAGATTGGAGACAGGTGAAGGTGTTTAGTATGAAGGCGAGGCGCTGCAAGTGTGCAGAGTGCAGGGGGGAGGCGTGGCTGGTCCTCCAGGGGTGGCTCTCGCCACACTAACTCTGCCTGGGGGTTGGGGTGGTTGGCGTGAAACTCCTCCAGGAGAGCTGGGTCTAACATGTCTCGTCTGGCGACCTAAGAGCATTTCTCAGGTCCGTACCCCTCCCAGTCCACGAGGTATTTCAGGTTGGCACCCCTATGTCGGTCTGTCCGTTGGTCTGAGAGTGATATCCAGATGACAGGTTAACTGTGGCCCCTTAGGAGCTGGAAGAATGCCTTCCACACATGGGATGTAAACTGGGGTCCCCGGTCAGACACGATTTCCTCAGGGAGGTAAGTCCCGAAAGACTGGAATGAAACAGCCCCTCTGCAGTCTCTAGGGCTGTGGGCAGGCCACAGAGGGGTACCAGGTTGAAGGCCTTTGAGAAGCAGTCCACAGCCACTAGGAGGTTTGCATGGCGGATTTCTCCTTTGAACAAAATCCCCCCCACAAAAACAGCATTTGAGTATGCAAGGTGAAGCAATTCGTGTAAATCAACATTTGTATTGTATTTTGCAGATGGCAAGTAGACAACCATGGTTTAAAAAAATGTTATATAAAATATTATACAACATTGTTTTAAAAATAATAAAAAAAAATTCACATATATTAAGTTTATCCGTAAAGATATAAGCATTTAGAATATATAGCACATTTACTTTTGTATAAGAATTAAATTATATATGCATACATTTAATATACAAACATTAAAAACAAGCATTTGAATGTAGTAAAGCCACAGAACATCATGTTAGATAAGTTACTGTTGTAGAAAAAATGCTATAAAAAGAGAATGGAATGGAGAAATGCAGCAGGCTAACAGGCTTAGGAAAAAAAAGAATAAAATATGCATTGGTGTACAAATGCATAATAATTTGCTGAAAAGCGCAACGGTGGCTAAAAATATGATTGTTTACTGCTGCTGTTATTTGTTGCTTTTAGATTAATTGTTTGTTCGCACCGTTTTAATTTAATTCATCAAGTTGATCGCACAACCTGATGCTCTTGAGTCACGGAAGAACAGATCCAGTGTGACTGTCCCGAAGTTAGCAAACAAATAGTTTACACAATAGCCCTTCATTAAACTATACTATTTTCACATGATGAGTATTATACAGTTTTTGCTCACCGTGCTGATGTTTCATAACACCATTGTGGTTTCTTTTCATGTGCTTGTGCATCACTGTAGTACTTCCCTCCCACAGAAGCTCCACTTCTAAATACAGTTTTCTTTGCATTTCAGTTGCATTTAATATAAAATGCCCCCATGCCTTGGATGACTTGCGACCTTTTTCTTTTTTTTTTTCCTGCTGCCAGTTGACCCTGTACTGTCCGCCATTTTCCCATGAGCCTGTGTTATCCTACCATCACGCTAACCCAACTAATCAATGATGGCATTTGTTGACAACGAATTTCATTATCGATTATTACCGATATTATTCATTAGTTGTTGCAGCCTTAGACAAGTCTAAATAATACACTAGCAGCCTATAAAGAATGCATGTGTACAGCATGTAACAGCGAAAGAACTGTAAATGCAGATCGTCCTCCTCTGCCTACAACACCCAGGGGCAGGCATCGTGTCTAAACTGTCAAAGTCAATCATCCTTCAATCTCACTCCGTCTGTCCTGGAACGCTGCCTGCTCTGGAATCTCTCTCACAAAACACACACGTGGACTACTCAGGGATACACAGGGATGCTCTTCTGCAGCCTAATCATTATTTATCACCCCTAAAATAAAGCTTTTCCCAGTATGAACAACTCTTAACAATTATGAATATGACTAAGAAATCCTGTCAGGTTTTCACCTTTAGCTAGCGAGCATTTAGCAGGATCACAATACTGCAAACATTTATTCACCAGCTAACATGCCAAGTTAGATTTTACTCAGACATAGCAAAGATTAACTATATATATATATATATATATATAATATATATATATAGCCAACATTTATTATAAAACCTAAAACAATCCTCTCAGAAATTATGTTGATTCATGTTAAGTTATGTCAAGTTACCTTTTTAGTCAGCTAGCTAGAATATTTGTAAATATTGCACACATTTATTGAAAATAACCGGAACTTAACACACACACACATACACACAGAGGGCCCAAAAGAATTGTTCTGCTTCAGTGCCCCCAAACTGCTGCTTCTGCAGACCCATTATTATTTATCACTTCTGAAACGAACCCTGACAGCATGGCTGCTTTTTACAGCTCTGCAGCACAATTATGCTACAGCCGAACCTAAGCGCAAAAAACATAGGAGGAATCAGTCAAAAAAGGTGGTACATGATGTAATGCAGTTTTCTTATGTGTATAAATCAGTTGGCTCCAGATAAAATGGTATAAATGGGCTGGGGTAAGCATTCCCTCTGGAGAATTGATAGCTCAGTGGGTAAGCCGAATAATAAAAAAATGCCAAAAAATGGCTCGATTAATTGGCCGGCTCATCAATCAGTCGACATCTAGTGAGCATTTCAATAATACTAGTTTTTACAGTGCAGGTATTCCCAGTTACGATGGTTCGACTTATGTTTTATTCATTTATGACAATAGCAGTACGACAAAATTGTAAAAATATCTTTCTTTTTGCGTGGCTGGCAAACGTAGCAGCATATATGCGGTATGATACATTAGAACAGTGCCAGGATGTACAGGTCAGTTGTCTCGGTGTTAGAGTGTGTTTGTTTGTTATTTTTTAGCTCTTGTCCTTTTTTTTTTTTTTTATCGTCATTGCCAGACAGTGAAACAGAGAGCAGTGATTCTTGATTCTTACAGTTACTACCGTACATTTCAGTACAGTAAATTACTCTGTTTAGTTAAATTATAAATTGGTGGTTAGACTCTTAAAAACTTGCAGTATATACTACCCCATAATGATCACCATTGGGTTAGATTAGGGCTACAGCTTTCACATTTTTTTAGTAATCGAGTATTCTTTTTCTTCATTAAAGATTAATTCTAAATATACAAAAAATAAAGAAATTAAGAAATTTAGACAGGTCTCTTAAAATGATCTGTAAAAACGAAACCCATTTAGTACATTTTATTGTCATGTTACATCATAATACAAAAACCAAATATATGAATACATAATTTTTTTTAAAAACAAGTATAAAATTTAATTTCAAATTACTTTGAAAAGTTAAACTCACTGTATGGTGTTATCTTTATGTTTTAGTTTGAAATTATCCCAAACTTTGGAAAGTTTCCATTGTGTTTGGTCTTTGGCCTGCATCCTCTACTCGCCCCTTCGCTGTTTTCTTTCCATTCCTCCATTTTTCATTCCGCAGTGTTTTCTGTGTTACCTGTACGGAGTCTCAGTTATAAAGATGTATACATTTTCAACGCAAAGTTGAAATTAGACCAAAGAGCCGTCCAGAGTTTAGCGGGTGGTGCATCGGTAATATGCGTTTTACTGACAGAAAATCCTGAAGTTAAAATATCATAAGAGCAAAAACAAGCATTTATAGGTTGGTCTAGAGACACAAAAGTCATAGTGAGTGAGCAATAATGCCCTACATGATTCTTCAATGATAATACAGAATTTTTCGGATTATACTACTACTTTTTTCTGGCATTAATTCTTTCCAACCCTCAAAATGACACCCCGTTTTTATGTTTCATGTTATTAAATTTGAAAATACATTTCTAAATAACAAATCTTGTATAAAAACATAATAAAAGAGAATGCAAAGATATAATAAGATTTTATTCAGTGTATTTTCTTTGGAGATGAGACGACTTGAGCTAACGAAAATGCCGGTGGTGTGTGTGTGTGTGTGTGTGTGTTTACTATCACTCCTGTACACTACTTATCCCTAAACTTTAAAATTTTCACTTTTTCTTTGCTTATTCTAATTTTAGTCACAATCTTCGCTTTCTGGCTTCGCTTCGCCATCTAGCAGCGGCGTCTCGAGCTCGTACCTCAATTTTTTGCTTGCGTAACAAAGCCAAAAATTTGACCGAGTGTCCTCTCGTACCTCAGAAAACTCGTACATTAATGCATTTGTAGGTCAAGGTACAACTGTAGTTGTGAAAGGAAGGAGGAAGACAGTGAACAATGACTTATTCGGTCGGCTACTGTTTAGATACAAGCCGTTGTAACGTGTTGAGTCTGGGTGAAGGGAGAGCTCGCTAAAACTCCAGTTGCAACAGAAATCATTTAAGCACAGACAGGTTTCCAAAACTCGTGCTTTTTTATTTTTCTTGGCAACAGCGTTATGGGTTAGTCAAAGAAACTTAGAAATGAGCATCAGAAAATAATAAACACATAATCCTCAGTCTTACACACACGCAGTAATATCGGAAGAATGCAGTGGCATGCGTCCCAAAATACCACTCTGCTCTTAATAGAAGCGCAACATATTACATTTAGTGTCTTTCATTAAAGCCTGTGTAAAGTTCATTAGTTTCAGTGTAGACTACGGATTATAGACAGGTACGGCTTATTTATGTTAAAAATAAAAATATTTGTCAAATTCGGCTTATATAAGGGTGCGCTTTATAGTCCGGAAATTACGGTAAGTTGTTTTTTGTGCTACTTTGAGTTATTTTATTTCCTCTGTGAGTTAGTGAAGTGGAGTCAATGTTTGGCCCTTATAAAGTGTCTACAAATCATGTTTAATGCCTTTAGCTCCCAAACTAATCTCACCAAGCCCCCCCCACCCTTTCTCTCTATCTCTCTCTTTCTTCTCTCTGTTAATTGGAGCAGTGCATGACAAGCAAATACAATGAAGGCCTAGTCCTTTTGTCTTTCCAGCCACGCATCCAGTTCATATGCTCAGCCTGTCATTTTCTGTCGTTTTCATTGTGGAATCTTTTAGGAACTTTACTGAAAGTGTGTCCATATAAAATGGGACTAGTTTTTTATCCTGTAATCTACAGCTCTTGTCATAAGCTTACTTTCTGCATAATAACGAAGAGAGCACTCAAGTTGTAGAAAAATAATGAACAGAAGGTGTAAATCGGTTCGAGAAGATAATGTTACCACCTCAAAGTTTTTTTCCGATAACTGCTCAACCCAAAATGATTAATTTTTTTCCGTTGACAAAATAAATTGTGCATGTAAACTTCTGTAGTATTTTGTGTTAAATTGATGAGCTGCAGAAACTTGATTCATGGCCTCATTATTAGCTGGATTTAATATTTTTTATTTGCTTTACATTTCATTGCTTTGCCTTACAAACTTGTGGCTAATTATATAATATAAATTTTTGTAGCATTGTTACAAAAAATAATGTAATTTAAGCTACTTATATAAAAACTATAACAAATAGAAAGTCAGAGAAATAGTTGTAAGAACAGAAATAGCAAAAAAAAAGAAACAAAACAATATCCTTAAATTTTGTCCTCTTATTTTAATGCATGGCGCCAATCTTTGTTAAAGAAATTTTGTGTTAATTATTAAGTAGGTCTTGCTTGTGTCTGTTGCTTATAGTTAAGAGCAAAGACAACTATTTGGCAAATATAATTGCTACAGACGTACGTGAATCTCTCACATCACAAGCAGCAATTATGACAATCTTGTTGCTGTGCCTCACCAAAAAAAAGAAAAAAAAAAAGACAAACATTTGAAGAAATCATCATTTTACAGCTAGGCAGAAGTTGTTAACAATGTAGTAGCACGAGATGCTAAGCTGCCTGAAGTTACTAAGCTAAATTGATGGTCAATGTGTATGTATTATATCGAAATCTAACAATCCCACCAGACTACACGCCGATTCAGATAACCATCCTGTGTTTTTATCCCTTTAATCGGACAGACCGGAGTGGGGCTGATGTCAGCATCCTGCTGTCATTCTCAGGAGAATTACATCTGCATGCATATAAAAAAGTGCCCCCTTCAGTCATTTATCCAGCAACACAAAGGAAAAGTAAGACACAAGACATTTTTGCTGCAGTTCTGCCAGCTAGAACCACTGAAGGCAGGGTTAAAATGGAACATCGATTGGTTTGGCTTTCTTTCTCAGCACTTAGAAAATGGCCTAGCAACAGCTCCTGAAGCACAGCAGTTCATCAGCGAATAGAATTCAAGAAGAAGTTCTGTGTACACACTGTATGTGAGAGAGAGTCTGGTTTATGAGGCGGAGGAGGCGTTATTGAACAGAATCTACAAGACTGAATTGACCATCTTGGTTGTGTTGATGATTGGGTCATCATAGTCTGGTGAACTAATCCATTGATTATTGTCTTTGTGGGCAAGTAAGCAGGCGAAGTGTGCTTTGGCCTGGAAATACAATATTTTAAAGTCGATGAAGCCAATAATCCTGCACTTGACTGCATTCAGTTACTACTAGGAATTCAATTTTTATGTATTTATTCATTTATTGTTTAACCACTGTTATTATTTCTGTTGTCTTTTAAAGCTAAATGAAAATTAAATCATTTATACATGAGCATATTTGCTGATATCGTTTGCATGTCACTATCCAATCTTACTCAGCCAGCTTTAAGAGGCTGATCCTAGCCTGTTCTCAGATGCTACTCAGGTCGGAGCTCATGTGGTCATCCAGGTCATGTTCCAGGTCATCATTAATCTGGAAAAAGCACCCAGACTCAATGCAATGCAATAGACTGCAACCCCCTATTCAGACAAACCTGGTCATTGAGACTGAGTTAGAACTTAGTTAGAGAATCAGTAATTTCAGCAGATCTGACAAGCACATTGATATACATGCTTCTTTGTTTTACAGATTTGTTGCTTTTTGTTTACCAGTAAACTAAAGATTTCAGCCTGTGTAAGGCTGTTCATTGAAGTTTATTTGTGTTTAATCGGCATTTAACTGCCGTGATCACAAACCTGAAAAATATAGTGATGTGGAAATGACAAATAGTTGACTCCTTTCTCAAAATAGTGGTTGATTGGTTGTTCTACTCTCCTACTGGCCCTGAATCTGAATAACCAGAAAACAAAGAGACTTTCTTTTCACTGGAAGATACACTGCTCACGACGAAGATAAATCATTTGGCCGAAGGTTTGTGGGCATCTAATTGTCAAATATGTTTGATTTGTTGAGCATATCGTACCAGAGTTTGGACGCCTACAACAGCTCTAACAGCCTCCACTCTTCTGGTAAGGCTTTACTCTATATTCTATATTTATAAGCAGCTTTCCATACATTTAAATGTATTAATGAATGATATAGCAAACTAGAAACAAACTCAACGAAACCGGCAATAGCATATCATGACATTTTAACATGTTAAAATATAGATTCTTTTTAAAAATAATATAAAAAGCAATTTTGCTAAAAATGAATCAGTGATTATTTTTTAATGCTACACAAATGACTCAGAAATAAAAAAATAATTTTGATTCTTCTGATAATCAGACAAGAGATAAAATTAACATTCTTAGTCTGTCAGTGGGCTTTCTGTGGGTAGAATATAAAATAGAATATAATAGAAAATGTCAAAATTTAACCACGTGATGAGTTTCACCAAACCTCCACCTGTTAAAATAACTTTAGTTACATCTATGCAGTTCTATAGCTTTGTCCTTTAGCTGCCTTTTGTATATTCTTTCAGCAAGGAAATGATGTCATCGTTCTGTAACCGAGTCATCATCTTGTACATTGTGGTTAGGAGAATGACACCCACACCCACAAAAATGCAGCATACATTCATATCCTGGCTTTTTATGAGGAATCAGAGAGCATCACTGCATTACTGTCTCTCTCTTCTCATTCATTTTCCGACTCTTCTCAAACAGTGTCTGAAACACAAGTGCACTATTGATCATTAATTCAATGTAAAACCCGTAAAGTGCTCAGATGTTTTTTTATTACATTTTGCCTAAGTCCATCAGACATGAAGAGTACAAATGATTGTCAGAAAGGAAAAAGAAATTGCTCAAGTTTAGATTATTTATCAAGCCTGGTCAATGGAATCAACCATTTTTGAAGGGCCCAACACTGCAACATCTATGTTAAACATCCTTGTGCCGTGATGTCCACATCAGAGCTATTGCCTAAAATTAAAACTAAAACAAAACTTCTGTATTATATTACGATATAGTAAGACTTAAGAATAAATTGTTCTCCTTGTTTTTTTTGTTTTTTTTTAAATCACTCCCTTGGCATTTTGAAGATTTTTTTTCTGGCCTTACAATGTGCTTGCTTACAAAAAGATCATTTTATTTATTTGAATTTATTTTACTTAACTTTTTGCTTGATTGTTTTTTTTATTAATTATGATTTATTAAAAAAAAAATGTATTCTATATAATTTTTTCCCTTTCTTTTTCCATTTCTCCTTGGTGGTTGTTGGTGGTTTTTAGTGGGTTTAATAAATAGTTTCAGGGTGGGCAATTTGTGAAATTGGGAATGGGCGGGTATTTTTTAAATTCTGGAAATTGGCATTTTGTCTTTTTGGGGGTTTTTTTTTCCAAAGAAAATAGTAGAATTTTAAGAAAAAATCTGCTTATTTGAAACACCCACTTCCCTTTGGAGTCCAAGTCAAACGTGTGCTGGAAGTTGAAATAAAATGCCTAGTGTAAAAGCAGTGTTAAGGTAGTAGTTTAATAAAAAAATAAAAAAATAAAATCCTTTAATAGTTACAGTATTTTCAATCAAGATAAAATGCCTTAAAACATCATAACTGCATTTCTGTGAGAAGAAGCCATTATTTCCCAGAACGGAAAATGAGTCATGCAGCGTGAACTTAAATTTAAAATGTGACTGTGTGAGTGTGTAAAATAGGAAGACTCCATGTGAAACCATCTGTTAAGAGGCAGAAAATAAAGGTGTGGGCTTTCCCATGACATCACCGTGTTTCATCTTCAAACACTACAGGAGTGCGGTGAAAAATGAAGTCTGTATTTTTGGTCGATATGAGACACACAACAAGGGGGCTGATACATATGGCGCACCTGCTGAGATCTGGGAGGTGATTCAAATATTGGAGTGTGTGTGTGTGTGTGTGTGTGTGTGTTTTTGCCAGAGTGTGCTTGCTTGTGTAATATAATCAGACTGGACAATGCATTTATTTTGCAAATGCCCAGTTTTCAGAGTTGACCATAAAAGTTTCATTTGCAGAGCCTCCTGGGGGTGAGTAGTTAGGGTACATAAGCTGTATCCTCACACTCTACACTTTTCTCAGCTCTATCCCTTTTAAAGTCTCTGTCCCAGCCCTGGTGTGGGTGTTTCCCCTGGCTGATGACGCAGCCAGTCAAGACCTTTACTTTCCAAAATGTTATACTGCTAATGGAAATAATTAAAGGATTGGTTCTTATGGAAATTAAATGCACACAAATTTCGTGGTATATGGTGATTGAATAACACTGATTATCTCTTCATCATAGCACCTGTTAGTGGGTGGGATATATTGGGCAGCAAGCAAAAAAATGGGCAAGCGTAAGGATTCGAGTGAGTTTGACAAGGGCCACATTGTAATGGCTAGAGCAGCTCCAAAACTGCATCTCTTTTGGGCTGTTTCTGGGCTGCAGTGGTCAGTGTCTATCAAAAGAAAATAGAATCGTCCAATTAATCGTTAATCAAAATATTTTAATATTCCAACACTGGAACAATCTAGTCAAACTGTAGTTCCAGTTACTTTACACCTTTCACAAGGAAATTAAGAATCATGAAATTGTTCTACAAATCTACTTTGCAATGATATACATCATTTGACAGCTGCACTTGGCCATATATTTTTTGATAGCAATTGCTAAGTCAAAACTAGTCATGTGACAAACGTAGGAAAAATTGGATGAATGAACCGACATACACTTTTAGTAAACCTTCATGGTCAGGTGACCGTAGAGGTTGAACCTCCAGACACTATTTATTTTTCATTTCCTTCCTCCTCACACTGAGAAATGCTTGCTGGTCTCTGCCATCCATTTCTATCTTTTCCTTTTGTAAATGCTTATTTTCTGTGAGTAGTCTTCGTCGTTTTCTTTACTCAATTGCTGCTATTCCACGCCCTGTGTCCTGTTCACACGCTCTCTTGTTCTCTCTCTCTTTCTAAATCAGGAGCTGTGCGATGATCCTCATTTGTTCGTGGATGGGATCAGCGCTCATGACCTGCACCAAGGGCAGCTGGGAAACTGCTGGTTTGTGGCGGCGTGTTCCAGCCTGGCTTCACGCGAGTCTCTGTGGCAGAAAGTAAGTTTTGTTTTAAGCCTTGCTGTATTTTTGAACGGTTACAATCTATAGTGAAGATTCACTTTGGCTTCAAATTTGGCTTTGGCTTACTGACACTAGTGTGTTTTATTATTTAGCATGAAATAAAATATTTTAGAGCTTCTGCACTCATATCCCTTAAAAATCTTAAATTTGATTAATACAGATGATCTAACAAGGCTATTGACTGCTGTAGGTCATACCAGAGGTTATTATAAAAAAGCTTGTTTTAATGCTTTATCATTTCCATAGTAACAGCTCATTTTGCAGTGACTTGGAGGGCAGATAATGTCATTTATGTACTAATAATAAATGTATATAAAATTGGCTCAACAAAATCATGATAATTGCTGAAACTGTGATGTTTCATATGCGTCTCTAGTGTTAGCGGCTTGAAGCAGTCAGTGGGTGTTCGTACTTTGTAGACTTTGTATTTTTTATTCTTGCTTTATGTCTCTGGTGGCCTCACTAATAGCAGACTGTCATCATTGGCCTCATGGCAGATTGGGGATATTCAGTGAATAACTAGTTTTCAGCAGAAAAGACAGAGACATTGGTCAGACAGAAATAACAGTCTGTTATATAATCTCCTGCTATATCACTGGAATAGAAAAAAAAATTATGAGATGAGAGTAACATTTCAAAGTGATTTTTTTAAACTCACCAACAAACATTTAGGAAGTGCGTATATTTTTTTGTCCAGGTTTTATTGCATATATTAGTCATGTTTTCCAGATATAAGATTATTCCACACCAACATTTCCAGCAACACTGGAACTCTTTACCTTCAACTTCAACTTGGTTATAATGTAATGTGCTGAATTGATAAGGAATAGAAAAGACTAGCTCTGTCTTCTGGACCCTTCAGGGTGGACAGAAATGCATGCCTGCATTTTCTGTTGTATCATTACACATATTCTTTTACGTTTTCTGTACAGATCATCCATGTCTGTTCTGCCCACACAGTCTGTAGCCGGTGATGCTTCCTGCCGAGATGACTTGTTGCTCAGTACAGCGCTGTGATGTTTGTACTTAAGATAGGGAACCTATTAATATGAGGTGGCTGGATTTGCAGAGTTCTGTCTATTTTAGATCTCTCTATTCAACAAAGGTATGCTGTGATGGACACATGCTGATACAGGACTTGAGCTTGGAAGAAGCTGTGCTTCAGTAAGAGCTTTGTTCCCTTGACAGTATCAGCTTACAGCAAACTGTCTCACTGAGACAGATGTACTGTATATACACTAGGCCTGAATTGTACAAACATTTTGGGAATGCTTTTTTCTTTTTTTTTTTAGGAATGATTATATTTATTTATTTATATTTTTTTAAGTTAAGCTAGTGAAGTTTTTTCCCAAAATGCCACCCAGTTGCACAGAAAAAGACCCCAAACCTTTTTCATAAGGAGAAAAAATTCAACCAGTCTACTGATATAAAATATATTACAGCATGTGAAATGTATTTATAAAATCAAACAGTAATTTATTATTAAATAAAAAGGTATGTGATAGACAAAGAATTTTAGCACATTTTCCTGTACTTGGTAGGGTAATACTCCAAGCTCATTTATATTGGAAGGTGTTGTTTTTTTGTGTTGTTTTTCATGTATGACTATTGCACTTGCACTTGCAAATTTTGGAACTAAGGGAATGTGTGTGCGTGTGTGTATGTGTGTATGTGTGCGTGTGTGTTTTGAATAAATTACCGTATTTTTTGGACCATAAGCCACTACTTTTTTCCCACATTTCGATCCCCGTGCCTTAAACAACCAGGCGGCTAATTTATGAATTTTTCTTAGGGTTTTCCCGGTTTCACAAACTTCAAGCCAAAAAACTGAGCAACATAACATTAGACCAATGAAACTGCCGAACGGAAACTGTTTTCTTAACTGCACAGCATCGGGAGAAAAAATTTCCACCGGTGGTGATTTTTAAATGCACGACGATGCCAAAAGAAAAACTGTGTGTGTGTTTACTATAACTCATGTACACTACGTATACCTAAACTTTAAAATTTTTACTTTTTCTTCTTTGCCTATTCTAATTTTAGTCACAATCTTCACTTTCTGGCTTGGCTTCGCCATCTAGCAGCGGCGTCTGGAGCTCGTACCTCAATTTTTTGTTCGCGTAACAAAGTCAAAAATTCGACCGAGTGACCTCTCGTACCTCGGAAAACTCGTACATTAATGCACTTGTAGGTCAGGGTACCACTGTAGTTGTGAAAGGAAGGAGGAAGACAGTGAACTATGACTTTCTTGGTAGACTACTGTTTAGATACAAGCTGTTGTAACGCATTTAATTTGGGTCAAGGGAGAGCTCACTAACTCCAGTTGCAACAGAAATCATAAGCACAGACAGGTTTCCAAAACACGTGCTTTTTTATTTTTCTTGGCAACAGCGTTACGGGTTAGTCAAAGAAACTTAGAAATGAGCATCAGAAAATAACAAGGACATATTCCTCGGTCTTGCACACATGCAGTAATACCGAAATCTTTTTCCCAGGGGGGCTTCTGTAAAATCAACGAGGGGTATAACTCTAATTACGGAAGTAATACCAGCTTTGACTGACTGATGTTCTTAAAGTGCTAAGTGTTCTTAATGACAGCTTTCCTAAAATAATATCCTATTCCTAAGATAAAAAATATGCCAGTAAATGAGCTTGCTTACAGTATTGCAATGTATCGCAAAATATCGTATCGCAACCACTGTATCGTGATACGTTTTGTATAGCAATATTCTCCATGTCCCACTAATAATATTTTAGCTGGTTCTTTCAGTTCATCTAAATTTTCCCTATATGCAGTCCTATCACTATGTTTAATGGCAAATAATGAAGAATTCTTCGTATTTTTTTTACTAAAATAAGACAAATATACACAAGTTAACTTGAGAGAACAGAGGCTTTTGACCAAATTAAAGATTTAATAAGGTGACAAATTATGTATCAAAACAAGGACTTATAAATAATGCTGATTATAATTAGAAGGGGATTTAAATGCATTTGCTTTTGCGTGCTGGTTAGCGGTCAGACGTGTTCAAACAGCGGATCAACAGGCAGAAAATGTCAGCCATGTGAAAACATTGTACTTGTTTTACAGGGGACATTAGGCAATTAGCCTAGTTATTTGTAAAAGGATTATATACACACACACACACACACACACACACGCACACACACACACACAAACACACACGTATAGTATATGAGTTGCTGTGAGTTCATGACAAAGTCTGATGGATCTGATATGTATGTGGACATAAATTCTCATTTGAATTTTAAAGTGTGTACACAACATTAACGTGTGAGCAAGTGTAAAGACCAGCAGTGAAGCTTACAGTGAAAACGTTGACCCATTTTCAAAAATTGTCGCTTGTACTCATGGTTGTAATATGTTCTTATTGCAGACCTTCTATTCAACGAGCGATTACCACAGAAATGTATTAAAATTCAGTCTTTTTGCCATCTCACAGAAGCTCCATCGAAATTAAACAGCTCCTCCATGCATCCTAAATCACTTTGATGTCTTTCCAGCAGGAGCTGTTATCATTTGGTAAAGGGGTGCTCATCATGCTCCTACGGTCCCATCCTTTTGCAAGCTCGAGCCTTGCACCATGCTAATCAGAGACAAGTTAAATTGGAAACCTTGATTGGCATGGCCCCTCCCCACAGGAAGCTGTCCACAGCCAAGTTGCATGTGTGAACAAATGGCAGGCCACTGTTAAGCAACAGAGCTAAAAATAAAACCGTCTTCGCAAGGCGGTTCAAAACAAATATATGACTTGTAAAACTGCAGTAAATTAGCTTGGTCTTTTTTTTTTATTTAACATAATAAAAGCAAGATCTGTTCAATGTTATTTATATTCTGTGTATGTTTCTCTCTCTTTCTCTCTCTCTCTCTCTCTCTCTCTTTCTCTCTCTCTCTACCTATCTCTCTCTTTTCCTCTCTATCTCTCTCTTTTTAGGTAATTCCTGATTGGAAAGAGCAGGAATGGGATTCAGAGAAACCAGACTCTTATGCAGGAATCTTCCACTTCCGCTTCTGGCGCTTTGGGGAGTGGGTGGACGTTGTGATCGATGACCGCCTACCCACGGTGGAAAATCAGCTGGTGTACTGCCACTCAAATGACAGCAATGAGTTTTGGAGTGCCTTGGTGGAGAAAGCTTATGCCAAGTATGCACTATAATACAAACTCACGCTACACTGACTTGTTTTAATATTATGTATATATATATATATATATATATATATATATATATATATAATTATTAAGCATATAAATATGTTAGAAAACTGTATTGCATTTATTGCTTAATCATACAATCACTAATACACTAAAAGTATTGGGATACCTGACTTTTCCGGCCAGAGGTGGTTTCCCCTTTCAGGAACTCGAGCTGCGTCAACCATGCTTTCGGAACGCTTCATCGTTGTCCATGCTCTGAATCATGTGTATAATCTGTCCAATGGAGTGGCGCGATGTCCCCAGCAGGGTGACATCACAACCAGGAAGCTGTAAAACGCTCATTCAGTGGGGTCGACGCTAGCTACTGTGTGTCCAGGAAGCGCTGTGTGTGTTTTTGTAGGCAAGGGGTAATTGTCCGAAAAATAATTGAAGCAAGCGATGATTCCGACTGTGCACAAAAACAGCCTGTGCGTCTGTGCTTGGGAGCGGGGCACGTTAGGTCGGTTTCCGAGGGAGCGCATATTCTTTGCACATTCTGTGCATATTCTCTGCACATTCTGTGCATATTCTCTGCACATTCTGTGCATATTCTCCGCACATTCTGTGCATATCCTGCGCACATTCGGCACTGTCTGGTAAATTCCACTGCAACCTGCGTTGCTGCATCCATTTTTCTGCTCCTTTTTTCGGACTGGCACACTGAGGTGTCCAGGTCTTGGGCTAAGCCTTACTCTGCCTGCCTCTTCAGTCCCAATGTTTTCTCTCTACGCGAACGTAGTAGGGCTGAATGAGTGTGGTTACGGGACAATGACCAGGGTTGAAGAGTCTCTGGCAGGCTATCTCTCACCAGGTGTGGCATCGTCTCTCAAGGCCCTGTTACTACAGCAGAAAAGGCCATTGTGCACCTCAGTATACGGTGCCTGTTCCACCCGACGCCCTCAGAGAGCTGGCTTGTTAAACCTGCCACATTCAGTGCCTCAGGGTACGGCCAGCTCCAGCGAGTGCCTTCCTCATATTCACCCGGTACCATAGCGGACCTGGAGGGCTCACCAGGGCATAGCCCTGTCTCTAGGGGTACCAGAGGTCAGTCTCAGAGCGACTGATACCCTTAAGAGACTACCTGGCAGCCTGGGAAGCTTTGTCAGACACGTCTCAATGGGTCCTGCATACTGTAGACAGAGGCTATAAGATTCAGTTCAGGTCTTGTCCGCCCCAGTTCAACGGGGTGTGTCCCACTCTGGTGGGACCTGAGCAGGCTCTGGTCATGGAACAAGAGGTACACACTCTCCTGAGGAAGGAGGCTATCGAAGTGGTTCCTCCATCAGACAGAGAGTCCGGGTTCTACAGCCTCTACTTCATAGTTTCCAAAAGGTATGAGGGGTTGCGTCCTATTCTAGATCTACATCAGCTGAACCACTCACTATTAGGGCTCATGTTCAAGATGCTGACTGTGAAGCACTCTAAAATCATGTCTCGAATTAGATCTGATGACCGGCTCTGACCCCGCAGAGGCTCCGGGGCATCGGCATTCTGAACTATATAGACGATTGGTTGATATTAGCTCAATCAGAGCTTTTAGCGGCCCGTCATGGAGATGTTGTTCTCGCCAATATGAAGGAACTGGGGCTAAGACTAAACGCAAAGAAGAGTGCGCTTTCTCCAGTACAGAGAACACATCTTCTACAGCATAGCGTGGAATTTTACAATTATGCGGGCACAGCTGTCTCCCGCTCGGATCTAGTCTAGCCTTACAGCAGTCAAGAGAGTGAGAGAAGGCCAGTCACTCACTATGATGCAGTTTCAGAGACTGCTGGGGTTGATGTAATTCCACATTGACAGGGGCTTCTCCCAGAAGGGCAACCCACTCTGCTAGGTCTCACGGCAAGCATCAAGGTCTCACCGCAAGCCCTTCGAGCCTTAGAAGTGTGGGGAGAACCTGCGGTTCTGTCTCAAGGCCCCCTTGGTGGTCTCCTATATCAATCATCAGGGGTCTGCGATCTCTCCCCCTATACAGGCTGGCATGACAGATCCTCTTGTGGACCCTTTGAGGGCACAAGAGGTGGAGGAGCAAATATGGAGGAAGTTTTACAGAGCACAAGAAGATCTGTTTGCGACTCAAGAGACATTGCACTGTGCCCTCTGTTTTTCTCTCACTTACCCAGCCCCTCTTGGGCTGGGCGCCATGGTACAGACGTTGAAGAAACCGTGTTTGTACGCTGTATCACGTTGCTCCAGGGAGTTCTTAAGTTCTTAGCCCTGTGTGGCACTTGTCTAAGCCCCCCCTTTGAGCTTTGGCCGAGGTGCTCTTTAGGTTTTTGTCAGTCAAGACGGTCTTTCTTTTGGCTATCTCCTCCCTGAAGAGGTTCGGGGACCTACAGGCACTCTCTGTGACCCTGTACCTCCTGAAGTTCACCCCAGGCCCTAAATGAAAGGGCCTGCCAAGAAGCAGTCCCTTAGCAGGTTGATAGTGGATGCCATCTCATCCTCCTGTAAGTCCTCTGGTCTCCCTGCTTCTTTTGGGGTCAAGGCTTACTCTACTCAGAGTGTGGTGGCCTCTATGGCCTGGTCCTCTAGAGTCTAACTTCAAGACATTTGTAACGCTGTGGGGTGGTCCACCCCACTGACCTTTGTCAGGTTCTATAACCTTGACTTTAGAGCCACTCCTGGCTTTTCCATCTTTTGGTCTAGCTGTGCCCATTGACAATACAAAGTGTCAGTCTGGCGTGATTGAACTCTTGTTCCCAAAGAGTTGTTGACGCAGCTCGAGATCCTGAAAGGGGAAATCTCTAGGTTACGTATGTAACCCAGGTTCCCTAAGGGGAACGAGACGCTGTGTCTCCAAGCCACACTCCCAGCATATTATAGCTTCCTGGATGTTGCACCTCTCCGTTGGACAGATTACACACGTGATTCAGAGCGTGGACAATGTGGAAGTGTTCCCAAATCACTGTTGACACAGTGTCTTGTGGAACATCTCAGCAGAGTGGAGGTGGTAGCTTAGTGGGTAAGACATTGGACTTTGGATCCAGAAGTGAAGAAAATGAATTTGTCTTTAATAGTAGAACCACTAATTAAAAAAAAAAAAAGCATTGTGGTGGATTGTGTGAATCTGAATTGGGTGATAACAGTATGCAAGCTATGCAGAAAAGGCTAATGTGAATAAGTTAGCAATAGATTATATGCTATGGATGTCTAATATTCTAATATAATATGTGCACTCTTAGTGCCAGTCTCAAGCCTAGATAAATGGGGAGGGTTGCGTTAGGAAGGGCATCCGGTGCAAAACATATGCCAAATGAAATATGAGGATCACAAAACTAAATTCCATACCGGATCGGTCGAGACCCAGGTTACCAACGACCGCCACAGGTATTGTTAGCCAACAGGGTACCAGTGGAAATTGGGCTACTGTTGGCCACAGGAGTAGAAGAAGAGTGGAAAGACATCTACAGAAACATCAAGTGTAGGAAGTTTGGAAATGGAAATGGCAGTGGTGAATACTTATTTTAAGAGAAAGGAGCAGCATAGGGTGACGTGTAAGGGTGGAGGAAGATGCACACAGGGGACTAAATTTTATGCAGGAGATGCAACCTGAAGGAAATTGGAGACTGTAAGGTGTTGGCAGGGGATAGTGTACATATACAGAATCAGATGGTGGTCTGTAGGATGGCTTTGGAGGTGAAGAAGATGAGAAAGAGAGTGAGAACTAAAAAAATAATAAGATGGTGGAAACTGAAGGAGAAAGAGTGTAGTGTGAGGTTCAGGGAAGAGGTCAGAGAGGTGCTCGGTGGTGTTGAAGAGGTGCTGGATGATTGGGTAACTACTTCAGAAGTGATAAGGGAGACAGCTAAAAAAGGTACTTGGTGTGACATCTGGAAAGAGAAAGGATGACAAAGAGACATGGTGGTGGAATGAGCAAGTACAGAAAAGCATAAGGATAAAGAGGTTAGTGAAACAAAATTGGGATCAGCAGAGAGATGAGAAAAGTATGCAGGAGTACAAGGAGATGTCAGCAAATGAAGAGGAATCTAACAAAAGCCAAGAAAAAGGCATATGAGGAGCTGTAGGAAAAGGTAGACACTAAGGAAGGAGAATGGATTTGTAAATACGCAAAGCACTTTTTGGCATTGCTCTGGACAAGTGTGTGTAAATGTAAATGCAAATGTAACGATTAGACAGACAGAGGGACCGAGTTGGGAAGAATGTGCTGCAAGTTAGAGCAAAAAAGGATGCAGATGGAAATGTGTTAACTAGTAAGAAGAGTGAGTTAAGAAGGTGGAGGGAGTATTTTTAGAAGCTGATGAATATGGAAAGTGTTAGAGAGAGAGAGAGAGAGAGAGAGAGAGAGAGAGAGAGAGAGAGAGAGAGAGAGAGAGAGAGAGAGAGAGAGAGAGAAGGGTGGATGATGTGGAGATGCTGAAGCAGGAAGTGAATAGAATTAGAAAAGAGGAAGTGGGAGCAGCTATTAAGCGGACCAGATGACATACCCGTAGAAGCGTGGAGATGTTTAGGAGGGATGGCAGTGGCATTTTTAACAGGATTGTTTAACAAAATTCTGGAAGGTGAGAGGATGCCTAAAGAATGGAGAATGAGTGTGCTGACCTGCAGTAACTACAGGGTAATAAAGTTGATCAGCCACACCATTAAGTTATAGGAAAGAGTTGTGAACCCCAGGCTAAGAGAAGAGGTGACCATCTGTGGAGAGCACTACAGATGCAATATTTGCTTTGAGAATGTTAATGGAGAAGTAAAGAGAATGTCAGAAGGAGTTGCATTGTGTGTTTGTGAATTTAAAGAAAGCATATGACAAGGTGCAGAGAGAGGAGTTGTGGTATTCTATGAGGAAAAAAGGTGTGGCAGAGAAGGACATGTATGAGGACAGTGTGACAGCAGTAAAGTGCAGTAGAATCGACAGACTGGTTTAAGGTGGAGGCGGGATAGCATAAAGGATCGGCTCTGAACCCTTTCCTGTTTGCATTGGTAATGGATGAGGTTGACAGGAGTCTCCGTGGACTATGATGTTTGCGGATGAAATTGTGATTTGTGGTGAGAGTAGGGAGCAGGTTGAGAAGAGCCTGGAGAGGTGGAGGTACATGCTGGAGAGAAGGAGAATAAAAGTCAGTAGGAGCAAGACAGAGTACATGTTTGTAAATGAGTGGGAGGGCAGTGGAGTGGTGCGGTTGCAGGGAGAAGAGGCGGAGAAGGTGAAGGAGTTTAATTAACTTGGTCAACAGTGCAAAGTAATGGAGAGTGTGTGAGAGAAGTGAAGAAAAGAGTACAGGCAGGGTGGAATGAGTGAAAAAGAGTGGCAGGAATGATTTGTAATAAAAGGGTATTGTGGGAGAGCAAACGGTTCAGCGGTAGGTAGGACAGTGAGGGGGCGACCAGTTTTGGCAGAACCAGGTTTCTTTATCGGTTACTTTCACTTTGTCATGCACACACACATCTCTCTTTGTCTATCTCTCTCTCTCACTCCTTTTATCCTTTTCCACTCTGCTCACTGCAAAAAGGAAACACTGATTAGATACATTCCCAACAGGTGTGTGATTCTTAAAGTTTGTCTCCCCCGGCCTCACTCTCCATTCACAAGCCAAAAGAAGAAGAAGAAGAAAAAAGTTTACGCATTTAAGTCTTAAAATCAAGCACCAAAATCTGCCATTAAGCACATCAGGCAATAAAAACTGCCCGTGTAGAAACAGCAAAAGTTCACAGTGGTATGGAATGTGTTTGGATGTAGCAGCATAACACTTTCCTTTCACTAAGAGACCCAAACCTGTTCCAGCATGACAATACCCCATGCACAAAGCCAGCTTTATGACAATATGGTTTGTATGGTTTGAAGTAGAAGATCTTAGGTAGCCTTCTATAGAGCTTTTTTTTTATTGTAATATTATCAATAAATCTGTATGAGGACTAACATTTAACATCTTTTTTTATTTTCTCCTTCAAGGCTAATCTAAAGCTCATTCTCCGTTATAATAAAAAGTAATTTAGTGTAAAACTAATGTATTTGATGCAAACTAAAATATTTATTTTACAATAATAGCATTTGTAAATTTAAATTAATCTTTTTCTCTGGATGTACTATAAAAAAGCTATGGAATTTCTGCTCATATTTTCCTATTACAGTGCAGTCAACCCCTGATAATTTGTGGTTTGGAACTTGCTGCTCGAAAGATTCACGGGTTCTCATTTGGAAACTAACTAAATGCAAGTTGCGGATTATCTTAAAATTTGCAGGAATCCGCAGCGGGACAGAATGTTCACGAACATTAGGAATACAATTTTTTACTATGTATTTGTTCAAATTCTGTATACCATTACGTTTTTAAAGGGATATAATGTCTAGATGAATTCACTAAGGTACCATAGGGGATGCGGGGTTCGTCCAAAATTTGCAGATTTTCTGAAGTCTTAGAACGTAACCCCTATGAGTTCCAGGCGGCCTGTGTGGGAGACTCATGTGTAAAATGTAACTTGAGGCTGTTACATTAATCGTTATTTATAGTATAGAAATAAAGTAGATTTCATTCACCACACAGAAATGTGAAAGGTATCTGGGTATTTTTTTTTTAATAAATCAAAGAATGTGGGACACGAAACATGCTATGCAGTGCTGCAGTGTCGGCTATTTTCTTCTACTCATTGAACAATTTTTATAATCAGTAGTACAAAATTGGTTAAAAATAATCGCTGCAACACCTGAAAAAAATATTAATTACGTTAGGCAGAAGATAGATAGATAGACAGACAGACAGACTTGATTCGTACCAGAATTCAAATATTATGAGCAAGAACAGTTTGGGAGAATGTATTGGGAATAAAAAGCATCATCTAATTTTTCAGAGTGTACGGCTGCTATGAAGCTCTGGATGGGGGGAACACAGCCGATGCTTTGGTGGATTTTACAGGTGGTGTCTCAGAGCCGGTGGACTTGCTAGAAGGAATGTATGCTCAGGATGAGGCAGCCAGGAACCAGTTGTTTGAGAGAGTGCTGAAGGTCCACAATCGAGATGGACTCATCAGCTGCTCCATCAGGGTAAGTGGCACATGCTTATTTATTTATTTATATATTTATTGTTTTGGGTAAAAAAAATTAAAAAAATAAATATATATATAATAAGTAAACACAGTGTTTTCTTTAGTTATGTTTTAGTTTAAATTGATCCCAAGCTTTAGAAACTTTCTGTTTCTTTTTTTGGCCTGAAGCCTGAATTATTATTTCTTTTTGTGCAAATTCCAATTTTCTGACTTTTCCGCTTTCCTTGCAATTCTGCATTTTTTTCTCGCAATTCTGGCTTGTTTTCTCTTTTTGTCGGCCTGAAGTTTAAAGCTGTTTGAACGAGACCTCCTCTGCTTCATCTGTCATGTACAAAGTCCTTAAGGACAAAGACTTTGAAGTTTGTCAGTAATATAATTAGCTCCATTTTTTGTACTTTAAATAAGAGAAATAATTGTGGTCACCTTGGTGCACATGCATTTTTCTTTCTTTTTAACATTTGTGGCTCCTACAACTCAGAAAGGAAGAAAACCATGTTACTTTTATTTGCACGCCAGCCTAGTTGCTTCGAAAAACTGGAACCACAACATGAATTATTAGACATTCAAAGAGATCACATTTCCCAATGCTTATGTTGTGAATATTTTCATAGGAGGTGATTACTAAAAGGGGTCTTGTTAGAATAGAAGAATAGAATAGCCTTTTCTTGTCACATATACATTGCTGCAAAGTGAAATAGTTTTCTTTGCATATCCCTGCTTGTTTAGAAGCTGGGGTCAGCTATGATTAGGCACCCCTAGAGTACAGAGGGTTAAGGTTTTTGCTCAGGGAACAAAAAGCGTCAGTTTTGCAATACCGGGGCTTGAAAGGTAATACAGAACTAGTCAAAAGTTTGGATACAACTTCTCCGTAAATTTTATAAAGTTCAAACATTGTACATTAATACTAAAGGCATCCAATCCATCAGTTTGAGTTTGAAGCTTTAGACTATTATTTGTCTTGTGCAGAGGAAAGGTTGGGTACAGACAATAGCCCTAGTAGTGCTACTACAATACAACTACTCTACAAATCCATATTAGGGCAACATTCATTTAAGTAAAGAAAAAGACAGTCCATTATTACTTTAAGAAATGAAGGACGAATAATCTTAGAAACTTTAAATGTAGCCCCAAGTACAGTCTCCAAAACCATTAAACACTATGAAGAAACAGGCTCTCATGAGGACTGTCCGAGTAAGACCAAGAGCTACCTCTGCTGCAGAGGATAAGTTTGTTAGAATTACCAAACTCAGGAAATTCCATTTACATAAATGCTTTTCGGACTTTTGGCTATATAAGAATCAGACAAAAATAATATATTCTGGGCTATTTAGCAAATGATTGTTTACTATAATATCATTCCATACATGCTATTTTATAGAAAGGAACTCTTCAGTATTAATGTCAATGTTGAAAATCATAAAAATAAAGGGAAATTAGTAGAAAGAAAAGTGTGTCTAAACTTTTGACAGGTAATGTAGAGTAAATGTAAAATGTTTTGGTTGGGGTTCAGCTTTCTCTAAAAACTTTATGGCTTAATTATTTTCTGCAAATAATTGCTTACTTACTTTAAAAGTGAAGAGCATGGCACAGGTATAATTAAAGAATATTACTCTTGGGGCAGGTTATTAAAGGAAAATAATCAATGTCAGAAAGTTTATGAAGATTTCAGCACACATACAATGCGTCACTGTGCTGAGTATTTTCAAATCGCAGTTGAAAACTCATTTATTCAGACAAGCTTTCAACACGTAGCCCTGATTCAACTGCTATTTTATGTACATTGTGTTTGCTTTAATGGAAAGCACCTTATGCTCCTTTTGGTGGTTATAATGCGCTTTATAAATAAAATTTGATTGATTGATTGATTGAAAATTGAGTTTGTTTATTCATGGGGCTCTGCTCCACCTGCTATTATTGATGAGCTGCCGATGCTCAATAAATAACTTGTAATTAGGAGAAATGGCAAATTAATCATACACTACATGCTGTAGGTCCTCTAGCGAAAGCTACTATATAAGGCATACCCTTAAAGGCATCACTGCAAGTTTGTCACTTTTCTTTATTAGATTGTAAAGGAGCACTTGAAGCCATAACAAATCATAAGTGAGAATCTCCTGAGCAGCAAAGATCAACCTAACAGCAGTATAAATTTCCTCAGGGTGCTGCCTATAATAAAAACAGCGTTGTTTTTTGTAACCATCCATTTTCCATCCGATTTTCATCTTCTTGTAAATGAGTCCAATTCCAGAGATGAAGCAATCTTTTATTGCTTGCGTGACTTTTTTATCAACAAGCTTTTTCTCTCACTCTCTCTTTCTCTCCCTCTCTCTCTCACAGTGAAGCAACAGCGACGTGACTTTTATATACAACGAGATCAGAGACCTTTGTGGCTACACTAGCGCATCAAATTAAACGCACACAAATCCCCCGGGCTCTCCAAAAACGCGCCTTTGTATTAGCAAATTTTGAGAATCCCTTTTGGAAATCGAAACAGATGGAAACTTTGAAAGCAAACCAAGAGGCGTTTAGGAACGAACACGATCTAGGAATGAACTCTGAGCTATGGGTTTATTGAGTTCTAACACAGTTTCAAGATTTGGGGTTGGTTTATTGCCTTTTCTGTCCAGGAGACAGTGTAATTTGAAGAATGTTACCCCAGGTGTGTGTCTAGTAGTGCTTGTTTCAGACACAGCCTAATTGCTTTGCTTGACGCCACTCTTCTGTCTTTGCTTGCACACAGAGGCAGTCTGAGAATGTTTCATACGTCAAATAATGGGTAGCACAGGCAGTTTACAGGACATTATATGCTGAGAGCTTAATTTTCTTCACTTTCGGAAGTGTTCTACTCTGTTATTGTGTGATTGGCACTAGTCACTCATCAGTTACGCAAAGCACATTCCCAAAAAAAAAGACTGCTCATTTAAACTTGAAATAAAAATTTAACTTTTACTGCTGTTCCTCACACAATCAAATTCAAATATACATTTAATCATGAGACAAAATAATTTTATCTACCCTCTGGCATTATTTGCTAGCGTCTGCATTATTGAATTCATTACATTTGGCATATTAGGTGTTGAATCTGGGTTCATTTTCACACAGGCGAACACAGTGGAGGACATGGAGGCCCGGCTGGAATGTGGGCTTGTCAAAGGTCATGCTTACGCAGTCACCGACGTTCGCAAAGTGCGTCTGGGCCACGGCTTGCTGGCCTTCTTCAAGTCCGAGAAACTGCACATGATTCGCATGAGGAACCCCTGGGGGGAGAAGGAGTGGAGCGGGCCATGGAGCGACAGGTGAATTTTTTAGTCAACAAGACTTAGAGAGTATTTGAGGTGCCCACTGGAGGCAGACACTCATCTAAGATCCACTGAACTTGTGTACATGTGTAAAGACTCATGGCAGAGAGCAGATAAGCACATCCCTAGTTGGGACTTGTGCTTATTAACAGCCTTCATTAGAGCACCTTAAGTATATAATGTAGATGCATGACATGATGTGATTTGTTACAAAGCAGTGGTGGACGAAGTGCACAAATTATGTACTCAAGTTAAAGTAGAGATATAGTAGGTAAACTATTACTCCAGGATAGTGTTTAAACTGCTTCCTTTAATCTTTTACTCGAGTACAAATATATTTGCCTTAAAATGAAAAAAAGGAAAATGGCTATCATTTTCCTTTCATAATTTTTGTCACAAGACCTTTGGCACACCAGTCTAATAATAGAATGATATAATTTAGTCAGACACTGATTGATATTTATTAAAATTATTACGAGTCCTTCTTTTCAACTACTTCAAAGAAATTGCTGAAATAAGGCCACGGGTGTTGTAGCAAGTTAGAGTCAAGTGTTTCTTCATTTATTCCTCGCAAAATGCTGTAGGTTCCTGTTAAGTAGACACCACCAAGCGGCAATCAAAACAAGTTCAAAACAGAGCGCGTACTTCACCCTGATTGGTGGCTTGCTGCATATTTGACCAGTAAATTTTGAACCGATTTCATAAAATTTAGTTGAGTAAAAACAATAGATTTCGTAAAAAAAGATATTTAATTTTGAAATGTCATTAAGTTAAAGTCAAAGTCTCTCGAACTGGAAATACTTCAGTAAAGTACAGAATAAGCTACATGAGTATATTAACGAATTACATTTACTTCATTACTGTCCTCCACTGGTAATAATCTTCTAAAATCACACAAAGTAATACTGGCTTCAGTCTAAAATAGTGTTTTTTAATTACAGGAAGCCAGAATGTTTAAATGATCAGTGGTCTGGAATTAATCTAAAGCACAAAAATTTCTACTTTCCCACTGACAGCATTGATAACAAATGCAACAAATTTAATAACATCATCAGTCTCAGGCTTGTTCCCTCCTCAGAGATGAGTTCAAGGCTAAATAACACATCCGAAGTGACTATTCTTATTGCTCGCTGGTGTAAAATTGAGATATCAAGGCAGGCAGGCGGTCAGGTCTAAAATTGGGAGCACCTTCAGGGGAAAGGGAAAAGTTCAAGGGGTGTTTAGATATTCATATTGCCCATTTAAATGACAGGCTGCTTGTTTTATGACAGCCTAAATGTCTCATTCTGCGCCTGGGTGCAAAATGGAAACGTAATTACAATCGGAGAAAAATCTTTCGTGCGTGTTCGGCCCTCAGGTCAGCAGCAGCTCCGCTTTGGTTATGGGACTCTGAATTATTTACTGTGCAGTCAGAACGATGTTATTGAGGTGAAAGCAGACTTTCTTCATATTTTTTCACCAATGAAACATTAATTTAGGGTTTGATGAGAAGCGCTTGACTGGAATATTACAGTGCCCTAGAAATATCTGAATTTGCGATACGGATTCGAGCGGAGTGTGGTGGAGGTTTTGTGTGTGTGTGTGTGGGATGGGGGGTTGAGTGTGTGAGATCTAATCTCTAACAGTGTGAACATGACGAGTGTGGTGTGTGTTATAGCTCGGCGGAATGGAACAAGGTGAGCAAGAGTGAGAGGGAGAAACTGGGCGTTACTGTGCAGGATGACGGAGAGTTCTGGTGAGAGATATTTTTTTTTTTCATCATAGGCACATGAATAAAACTTACAAAGTGGAATCTGATTTGATACCTAAATGAATCAGCGATTTGCATGACATTTTCTTGACATTTTCAAAATTTCACTTAAAATGTTTTTTAGTAACATCAGACCCCCAATTAGTTTAAAGGAGCTCAAAGAGATAATAATAGCAATTTAGTTTGCTAACTCATGAATTCAGGCTAAATGAGAATCCTGATTTGGTAAAATTGGTTAAAAAAAAAAAGTACCTGCTGCTTCTAATCATACAACCAGGATGAACTTTGAGGATTTCTGCCACTACTTTACTGACCTCATCCTGTGTCGGCTCATCAATACATCCTACCTGAGCATCCATAAGACCTGGGAGGAGGAGGTGATGAGAGGATTGTGGATTTACCGGGACGAACCCCTGCGTAACCGATCAGGAGGCTGCATCAATCACAAAACCACTTTCCTGCAGAACCCTCAGGTCTGTTCTACGCTCACGAGATTTGGAGTGAGGTTGTACGGATTTGTGTTTGTTCAGCCACAAGGGCGTTAGTATAATCAGGTACTGGTTTAGGTTGAGGAGGCCTGGGGAGTTCCAATTTATCACAAAGACATTCAGTAAGGTTGAGGTCAGAGCTCTATAGCACCTCATTCAATATCTTTTATTTGAACCCATGTAAACTATTTCTCATGGAGCTGAGTTTGTGCACAGGTGCATTGTCATGTTGGAACAGGTTTGGGTCTCCTAGTTCAGTGCAAGGGAATTTAATACTACCGTGTCCTAAAACATTTTATACAATGGAACAACTCCATTTAGCTGGACAGGTCTGGTGTCCCAATAAATTTGTCAATCTAATGTTTTTACCTTTACTGAGATGTTATTATTCTGTTCAAAAGTAACTTATACTACTGAAATTGGGTAAAATGAATATAGCATTCAAAAATGTAAAAAATTAGATTGCATATCAACCTATAGGTGTTAAACCCCTAAATTTGTTATCGTGTAGTTTCACATTAGAAGTCACATGATAGATGTTTGAGTCGACCTGTGTGCAGTCATGTGAGCCAACTGTAATGATACACTTGCTTCCAGAGTTTGTTAGAGAATATTTTTAGATCATCATTAGGACCAAGAAGTTAATAAAACATGTCAGGGTCAACAGTTTGCATATAAAATTGCCTAAACCTTCATCCAAACATCCCATAGCGCAACATTAACCCATTACTAAACATGGAAAGAATACAATACAGTTGCAACTCTTTCTCCAAGGTACATTGTAGGTCTGGTTGTGTATGTTTAGTTATGTTCCTTTTTCAAATGTATTAATGTGCATTAATAATGCCGTATTCAAGAAGTCCTTAAAGGACATGCACAACTTAATTTTCTTGTGATCTTGACATAATAAACATTGTTTCCTCGTGATCAGTACTTGATTTTCCATAACTGTTTGTGGCAGTGTGCTTGTCCCCGTGCCGACACCGGCACGCATACACATATTATTCATGATGCTGCATCTAGAACATTCCTTGTGATCAGGTAATAATTTTTCTGTGTATTCGGCATAAAAGCATGTTCTAATGGTAGCATCATCGCAGCATCATGGATAATAACATAGCAATTTGTGGCAGCTTGTGTGTCCACGTTCCCGATAAAATTAAGTCATGATCACGACAAAGCTGGTTATTTTGAGATCATGAAAAAAATACAAATATATATATATATTACAATGCATGGCCTCTTAGGATTTCTGTAAGAGAGCAAGTGGCTGTAAAATATCTACTCCTGTCTGTAGTACGTGTTTGATGTGAGGAAAATGGAGGACGAGGTCTTGATCTGCCTGCAGCAGAATGAGAAAAGAGCGACTCCCAAAGAAGGCAAAGGAGAAAACCTGGCTATCGGCTTTGACATCCATCGGGTATGGACATTTAAACAGGGTACAAAGATAGTCGAAACTAACATGCCAACATGCATCACAACCTAGCTTAGCATTACAATCAATTGCAGCTAGATTTTGCATTAGAATGAAGGTGGTGTCAGTTGTTGTTAAATGTAGCTGCTTGTTGAAGTTTCATCAATAGTAGTTTAAGCATCGATACATTGTATTCTTATTACATTCATTATGGTCTTCATTATGTTCTTACATGATGCATTTCTTATCATTTAGATGGAAGGATAATTGACTGGCTGATGGCCAGTCAGCTCTCAAGTAAATGAAATGTAATGTTTTATACGATATGGGAAACGAAGTTGTGATGAAAAAAAAGGAGCGCTTGGCGATAGCGATATTTAAACCATTACCCACATATAGCTTTTATTAACATTTTCATTCAGCACAAAAAAGCTCTGGATTTTTTTTTTCGCAATATTTGCAACATTATTGGGCTTCAGGTTGTTCACAAACCCTTACCTGTTATACACATCCTTCTTTGCGCTAGGTGGAACTGAACAGAAAGTACCGCATGCACACGGCCCAGCAGAAAGTCGCAGGTTCCATCTACATCAACTCTCGCTCCGTCTTCCTGAAAAAAGAGCTGAAAGAGGGCCGCTATGTCATCATCCCCACAACCTTCGAACCAGGCCAGCAAGGAGAGTTCCTCCTTCGGGTTTTCACAGATGTGCCTTCAGATTGCAAGTAAGCCTAACCGCTAATGATTACTTTATAATTTTGATTTTATTACTCATAAATCCTGTACTGTTTCCATAAAATCTAAATCCAAAGCTGAAGAGTTGAATGTTCAGGATGTCCTGATATTCTGTTTTGGAACAGAGAGTTGACTCTAGATGAGCCTCCTCAGACTTGTTGGACGGGGATGTGTGGGTATCCTCAGCTGGTCACTCAGGTGCATGTGCTGAGCGCTGAGGGGCTGCAGGGCCAAGACTCTAATGGAGGTAAACCTTCACATACAGCATGAAACTATTGATTATTATTACTAATTAATTGATCAGTTAAAATATCAATAAGAATCTTCAGCTGATTCTCCATGTACAGTACTTGAGTTTGTAGGTATATATATATATATATATATATACCTACAAACTTTAAGCAAGCCCACAAAACAGATGTTATTTGCTTATGTAAATCACACATTTGGTAGACATTGTTAATAAATCAGCTGGCATGTTTTTGGGAAAGCCAGGGCCTGTAAGTTCTTTCTTTATCAGCTCTAGTAGTCTAATTCTCCCTCTCCTGAGCTTAAAACCAGCAGGGAGCTCTTTAAGGTACACACCGACCTGCTTGATTCCCCACAAGGAACAAAATGACATGAACGGCAGAGGCAATGAATCTTGGTGGCATTGAGCATAAATTGCTCTGCAGGAGAAACATAGACATGCAGACCCGGGGTGCTAAAACTATGAATCAGTCTACTAGTATTAACGTGGCTGTTTTTTTACACACTTCTTTTTGATATATAAATATATATAGCTGATTTATTCTGCTCTAATGCAGTTTGTTTAACATACCGCAGTCTCTAATAGGTGAAAGACTCATATTTCTGAATCATGACAGATTTTCGGCACATTCACATTGAAACACTGAGTTGTCCTATGATTTGTCCTTCACTGTAAGTGGACTTCCACTTAATGTTCTTATCTGCTGGTTTAAATTATAATTTTTGGCCAAAAATAGAAACCTCTCTGTCCCTAGCCCCAGTTCTATTAACGCTCAGCCGTATCTCTAGATTTGGTCAATAACTGTGATGCATATGCATGAAAAAGTGCACAAATTGTCAAAACGGGTACGTGACTGCCAGCCTTGTTGTTCCAGCGTCAGATCCATATGTGATTATCACCTGTGAGGGGGAGAAGGTTCGATCACCTGTGCATAAGGACACCCGATGTCCCAACTTCGACATCAAGGGTGTGTTTTATCGCAAAAAGCCAAAAGAAGGCATTCACATTGAGGTAAATGTTAAACTCGTTTTTTCAATGTATTTATTTTTTTACTTGTTTCTAGCAACTACAAACAGTGCACATCCACTCACAAATGTTGATTGCCTTATGTTGCTGCACCTTTCCTCTTCTCATAGGTTTGGTTGGAAAAAATCTTAATCCTCCTGCCAAATTGTGATCTACCTTTGCATGACTGAATAATCACAAAGGCAGATTCATTTGCATAAATTTAAGATCTGCTACATCGATCTTCCCACTGACAGGATAAAATGCTAGTTAGCAACTAGGTTATGTAGGTAAACTTTATCAGCATAAGAGTAGCCCCTTAATGTAACAGCTAATTTGCTTATTTAATATCATCTAACCTCTAAAATAGCTTAAGCTGAACATAAGTTATTTACAAGGAAATAAAACAGCAGTGAGGCAATTAAAATATCTATAATTGAACAATTTAGTCTTGCAAATCAGCTCAGCCCAGTGTTTGGCACCTGAGACCACCACCCAATTGAAACCAAAATGAATATGTAATTAGCAAATTAAGTGAAGAGAATTGAAAACACACCAACGCCAGGACAAGGGCTGGTATACTATAATGGACTATTACTTTTAGCGTCTTAATGGTCCATAATTGCATAGTTTCTGAGATTTTACCCCAAATACAAGCTCCCAAATACCACCATACATGCTCTTTATATTGAATTTATTCGGCACAGCACGGCACACTTGCAAGTGGATATGTACTCTAACTCTTGGCTTTCATTTCTGATTTCTTAATCTTCTCTTCTTTTTGCCTTTAACATCTTCTTCCGATTGGACCATGATAATGGTAGATCTACAATAAGAATGTGATTGTAGACACCTTCCTGGGTCAGGTGACGCTCTTCAGCGAGCCGAACGATCGACAAGAGCAGCACATTCTCCACTTGCGAGACAAAGGCAGCCGCCAAGATAACGACCTTCCTGGCATGCTGACTGTTCGCCTGATCACCTGTACCATGTTGATCAACATCTGACACCTTTATATACATGGTCTCCCCCCTGCCCCTTCCCTCCTTTTTCCTTCTCTCTCGGTGGCCTGTGATCAAGGTACACCTCATTATTACCCATATAATTTTTGCAGCACTAGCATAGCTTTCCAAAGGGCTACGCATTAGTCGTGCTTGAGCAACCGAGGTCAGTTTGGTATTGGGACCTTTGTGGAGTCTTCATCTTGAGATCAGCCACAATGGTTTCCGTTTCCTGCTTACCTCAACAAAAATCAGTTCTTGCCATTACTTATGTGCTCCCTCATGGTATTCACACCAGTTCAAACTTGCATAACTCACCTCGCTGAAGACCATTTTTTGGAAGAAACCATTTATGGATGCCTTGGACAGCGCATGACCCACCCTACCTGCTTTATGAAAAACTCTTGAGATTGACATGAGTGCATCTGAATTTCGTGGATTCTTGGAAATCTTTACACTGGATGCTCTTTGGATGTGCAGCAGCATGCTTGGTGTTACTATTTGCAACAATACCAAGAAACACAGAGACACAGAGTTCAGCCACGACCAGCCGCCTCTAGGGACCAAAACCCACCCAGCCTCCATCTCCATAGTAACGCCACTGCCTGAAGACTATAACAGTTTAAACAGCTTATGTGTGTGCGCACGCATGTGTGTGCGTATGCTAATTCCGAATAGACACCCCCCCTCCCCCGCCACCCTCAGACGACCCTTCAAAGGTCATGCATGTGTAGTCAATCGACATAAATCCCAGCAGTGATTTAGTGTGGAGAGCAGTCTTTAGGAGATGGATATGTGTATACACATCTTTTGCATGTATACCTCACTGAATGAGACTGTGACATGACGTGACTGACTGCTGGGTCTCTTCAGCTCTTGCCAAACAGCATGTGCCATGATGCGAGTCCTATTAGAACTGTTCCTCCGCTCCACCAGGGGGTGCCGTACTAATGCTCTCAGAAACGCAGACTCTTTACTATCTTTTCCAAGTGCTGATGTGCCCTTTTACTATGGACTACTACAAAGCTATTTATATTACTACCATTACCAGCTTGCGTGTTGCTAGCATTTTAGTATGGTGGAAATGTTTTTGAACAGTTTTATCAAACTATGTGTTATATATGTTGCCATATTTAGATCACTTGAATGAAGACATTTATTGTAAAATTTTCATTTATTCATAGTCTTGTTTTAATTTCTTTTTTTTTTTTCCAAGAAAAGTGGAGTATTATTGATAAGTAATTAGATAATGGAACAGTAGGATATGATTAGAGCGTCTAGCTGCAGCCCCAGACACAATTATTTGAAGACCCAGGCTGGGTGAAAGAAGCCAATGTTGTCAGCTCTTTATAGACAATGAACAAAAGCGTGAGTTTTTGAGTTAATCATGTGCATGTAAAGCTCGACAAACTAAACAGAAATTCTTTTGTTTTTTGGTTGTCTCCCAATGATAATGGTCTTTACCTCACCAACACTTTAGCTATCTAAAAAATGTTAATTTATAATGCATAATGCTGTTTAGCTTAATAATAAATGAGTAGTGAGTCATATTTAAAGCCCTTTAGCAGCCTGGATATGACAAGCTGTCCCCTTCCTTTAACCAACTACAAGCCATTCTGCTTAAAAAATACATAGAATTTATTAATTTCCATTTAAGGGGCAGGATTTCAGGTCCTTCATTTTAGATTTCATTTTTTTTTTTTTTTTTATAAAACCCTAAAACAATGCAGCTCAATGAGATCGATTGATTACGTATTATGTATTATATCATGTGAATATTTGTGATGTGGTCTAGTTAAACTAAGCATTCCCGTTAACAAATTAATTGTAATATAATTTAATATCTGAAATTTCGCTGCCGTGTTTTGGCTCCACTAGTGGGTTTAAAGTATGTAGTCACTCCAAGTATATAGTCACTGCACTGCAAGACACACACAAGAATAACCCTGTCAAATATCAGTGGACAATTTAGTAATGGTGAGGTAAACAGCTCTCTACCATAATCATCCAAACACCAACCAAGGAAATAGCTTTTGAAAGAATGGTTCTCATCTCTCCAGTAAAATCTACAGCTCAATGAAGCTGCTTTAATGGCTTAGTACCTTGCAAAAACTATTTATCCTGAGCTTTTCTTTAATGTGTTACCATCATTTGTTACTTGTCACCATCCTGATATTTAAGTTAAATTTAAGAAGAATCTTTGCAACCGAGTTATAACAGATTTCTATTCTGTATTTTGGTCAAATAATCAATATCGCATTCATTCACAGGAAATTAAGACACTGGTTGCAACATCTAATTTAATACTAATCCAGCATTCATTGGTGTGTACTCTTGCTCAGTTTTTTTATTTTATAAGTAGAACTCTAAATATATAATTATAGCAAGCTATTAATGAAAAACAACACAAAATGGATTTTTGCTTAATTCTTCATTGTACAAACAGAGAATTTACCCAGCATGGGGTGTGTTCTGTGGCGCTGCAGCTACCTTTGATTCATGCACTCTGCTGCTGCATTGTGGCCTGTAAACAGGGGCATGAAGACATCAAGACATAGTGATCTTCTGCCTTAGGGCTGTATTCAGAGTTTAGTTTAGAAAGACATCAGCATTCAGATCTCAGATGTTCCTACAGACTTTCTAGGAGGTTCTGTCAGAACATGACTCTGAGTTTGTAGCTTGTGGCTATATTGATTTAGTTTATAACAATATGATGTGCTGAATTAAGTGCTAATCTGCCGAATAATGAGGGTGAAAGCCATATTGTAATTGAAACCAAAAGGCTCTACAGGGTGCTTCTCCTCAAGACAAATCTGACAAGTTTAAAGGCATAAAATATAATGAGCGAAGGACAGGAAATCTGACCTTAATCTAAATACACATCAACACTGTCATTTCTTTTAGACTTTAATAGCCATCTCTGAGTACAGCTCTTAGTCTGAAGACCCCTGTGCAGGGAGATGGGGCTCGGTTAGCTTACTAGTTAAAGCATGAAGTGCTAAAATTGCTAAACGCTAAAAGTGTTGTGTCATTCATTCAGTATTTATTAGCACATTACAAGTAAAGGAATTGTGGACATTCTCACTGCCTGAGCATTTTAAAAGAAAACACAAAGTACTATATTTTCTAGAAATCACTCCGGGGTACAAGACACACCTTTGTTACACTTCAAGAAAAATAAAAGTATTAAAGTTAACTTCATGTACCTTAGAACCTCTGCCACAGTTTTGTAGTTTTTGTCTTATTTTCAAAGGAAGCCTTTGCTACAATTCTGATCTTAATCTTTTCCTAAATTCAAGAAAATATCTGTTTATAGGTTTACTCCTATGTAGTTATATAACTATGTACTTGTAATTTATTGTATAATCTATTCTGATAATACTTAATTGCTCTAGTATCAAAATCTTTTAATGTTATGTTTGTACAACGCTAAATGTAGCACAGTCTTTCACAGGTATAATGCCAGTAGTTCTATTGTTTAGTTTTAAATAGAAAAAGGCCTATTATATATATATATATATTCTATTTAGAATCCCCTATATAATAGTAGCTCTTGTAACAATGATGTTAAAGTGCTAGCATCAGGGTTGCCAGGTATGTCTCAACTCATTCCCTTGTAAAACCTTTATAAAACCCTAAATAACAACTAATGTTGCTTTGAAATATTTGTAAAGTGACATTAGATCATCATATTTTTTATAGTTTAGATTTTTTACGCTGTTTTAAACCAGTGCAGTTTTCCAGAACATATTCCATTTGTTGTATTATTAAATCTATTGTTAAAAATTAAGATTAACTATGACAACGAGGACACCCATTTGGTATTAAACCACAAAAAACTATAAAGTATTTAAATGTGTATTTTAATTTGAAACTTTTTGTATATATTTTCATTGATGTGCTTCAATATACATTTATTAGTTTGCTAGTTCTTAATTTCATCTGTTTATCATCAATTTAATCATAACCACAGATCACGTAAATACATTAAAGGCCATAATTTTACTATATTTACTTAAAAATAAGTGACTAGCCTTTAAGTCGTTAGCGTTCATGCTTGTGAAACAATACAAGCAATTGAAAATGTTCAAATCAGACCAAATCTGTGAGAAAACATCAAGCTGGAAAGGAGTTTTGTAAAGAATGGTAAAGTTGAGAATTTTATTTTATTGGTATTGGTCCAATGCAAGAATTATAGCTTGTACATTACTTTAAATAGCTTTTACTTAGTCTTAAACTATGGTTCTCATGGTAACTGGTCTGAGAAGCATTCCCAGAGAGCCAGTGATTTTTTTTTTTGTTGAATGTTGGTTAAATATAACATGCATGTTGTATTACTGGCAACTGATCCCATGAATTGCAGAGGTACAATTCACACTTGAATTTATGTCCAGCACTTTAAAAAGTAGGTCTGTAGCAGCAATTAGAATTTAATGGTAATTTCAACATAAAAAAAATTCTCTGGTTCCAATGAATGGCTAATGTATAAATGTGCAGATATAAATGCTGTGCAAAGCATGTCTTATAGTCCAGAGAATGATAATGATTGCATATCCATCATCCATACCTTCATGCTCACGTTGTATTTAATCAGCAGGAACATTTAAAAACATTATTTTTTATTGTCTTTTACATTTTCAGTCTGAATTTGTTTTGAATGTATTGAATGTACTCTATTGTATCCGCTGTATTATTTATGAATTAATTTATTTATTTTTGTCTCAGTCTTGCCAAACATACAGTATATAGGAATGTACATTTATTACCATTATGTAAATTGAATTGTGCATGTCTGTATGTCTGTAGTCAGGTGGACAGTCACACATGGTTTACGCCGACTGTTTTGCAGTGTTCCACATTCAAATGAGACACAACCCACAGAGTAGTCTTTGTGCTGTGGCGACATGGCCGTTGCTGCTGCTTTGCAAATGCAGGTCTGAGCTTACGCTGCATGTGCTTAACACCAGTTCACAGTGACACAGTGAGCTGATCTCTCAGCTTTTGAACAGGCATGAGTGTATGTATGTGTCAGTAGCTGATACATTTTGCTAAATTGGCCTGCTGGACATCCAGTTTCATGGATGTTTCGAATGCAATTTCATGACGATATTAACTGCAGTTTGTAAGGTTGAAACTTTTTAAGCGCTCACTACGTTTCTATTGAGGCGGAATGCCATTATTGAGTGTTTCTGCTCACTTCGAAAAGTAACGGTTATTACGGTTTCATAGTTTTTTCCAAAATGCGAATTAAAATGCTTTACCAATCACGATCCTTACTCCAGTTGTTCAACCCCCTTTTTGGGTCTGGCTGTGACTCCCTCAAAATTTCCCTTCTTTCTGGACAAACACCAAGCTTCTTTTCTCGACACGCAGGACGCAGCTGCACTAAAACCCCTTTGGCTGCGTAATCTGCTGTAAACTCATTACATTTCTACCTCTGCTGCCACTCCTAGCATGTTCCTAACTTTATCACACTCAACTCACTATTAAATGCACAAAGAAGTCCTGTGTGATACTGAGAAAGTTCTATTTTGGCTCTGTGCACAGATTGTTCTGTTTTTGCCTTTATTTACAGACACTGTCTGCCAGTTTAGAACAGCAATGTGATAAAGCACTGACAGCAAAAGAGATTTTATGAAAAACCTTCCATTTTTTTTAAAAGCATTTAAGGGATTCCATAATGTTCCCTTTTCACTTTTTACAGAGAAATCATCATAAATTCATCGTTCATCACTACATACTTTTGTGTTTTAACTGCATCATAATGAACTCGTATTCATATTCGCACTAGGTCGCCATACATGTGTCGTGAGTTTTTCCCAACCATAATAATATCATATAATGAATGGCAACACTTTATTTGTTCTCTGTCTCTCGGTTTGTCTCGATTGCACTAGCTCGCCAGTCTTCATCACTGCATGTACTGTGACTAACTGGAAGCTCCTCTCAGACAAAGAAAATCACAAATGGTGAAATGTGCCATGTTTGCTTTCTCGAAGTTCACGGAGCAGCATCGCCTTAATACTCGAGACAATGCTTGTAGAAAGTGTGACTTTTTCTCCTTCCTCAGTCTTTATTCTAATTTGTAACAACTCAGACATCCGGAGAATGAGCTTGTGATACTCTTGTATTTTTTCTGCCAACGTCGAACTCGTAAAAAAATGCAGCGCTGATATAAACTTGCATGATGACTCTATATATGGTAGCAGACGCTGAGAACTTTATAACAAGTCTCTTTTAGCAACAGTTTATACACCTTTGTTGAATCTTTTATATCTGTCCATCGAATTTTTCTGTTGAAAAAAACAATTGTCTACATTTTATCATTTATATGCGTTGAGAAAGCTGTAGCTTTTATTTCTTTGTGTGTTCCCTGGGTTACACTGTGGTTATTTTATATTTACTCTCGAATTATTTATTTTCTCTATTTTGTAATTTATGTCAACTTGTGGCATGACTTTGAAATAAAATATTAAAAATGACTTTTTTTTGTCTTATTTTCTATCCCGCCTCAGTCTTTTGTTCTTATGGTCACTGGTAAATTTATAGTTACGGTAAGAACCTTTAGGAGATTTGTGCTCATTCATCTACAAGGGCATTAGTTTTACATTAGTTAATAATAATACATTTTATTTATAATATTAAATCGTATAATAGTAATAGAATAATAATATAGTCAGCATTCAAATTCATCCCAAATATAGGTTCAGGGTCAGAGCTTTATAGCAGGCCAATCGAAATCTTCCACTGCAAACCATGTAAACCATATCTTTATGAAGCTGGCGTTGTGCACCGTGGCATAGTCATGCAGAAACAAGTTCAGTTCTTCTAGTTCATGTGAAGGCAAAATTTAATTCTACCCCATCCAAAGGCATCATATACAATTGTGTGCCTCCAACTTTGTGCTTACAGTTTTGGGAAGAACCACAGATGGCTGGAAAAGTCAGGTGTCCAAATACATTTGTAAACATAGTATATATGCTTCTAATTAAACAGGTATCGTTAGCCAACAGGGTACCGGTGGAAATTGGGCTACTGTTGGCCAAAGGAGGAGAAGGAGAGGAGGTAGACATCTACAGAGACGGCAGGGAAAGAATAAGTGGAGGAGAGTGGAGGTTGGGGTGGGCACTTTGAATGTTGGTACTATGACTGGTAAAGGAAGAGAGGTAGCTGATATGATGGAGAGGAGAAAGGTAGATATGTTGTGTGTTCAGGAGACCAAGTGGAAAGGGAGTAAAGCCAGGAACATATGAAGGGGGTTTAAACTGTTTTATCATGGTGTGAATGGAAAGAGAAATGGTGTAGGGGTGATTCTGAAGGAAGAGTACAGTAGTGGAGGTGAAGAGAGTTTCTGAAAGAGTGATTAACTTTAAGCTTAAAGTTGAAGGTGTGATGATAAATGTCATCAGTGCCTATGCTCCACAAGTGGGTTGTGAGATGGAGGAGAAGGAAAACAAATTTTGGGTGAGTTAGATGAAGTGGTAGAAGGTGTACCTAGGAATTAACAATTGGTGATTGGGGCAGACCTACATAGGCATGTTGGTGAAGGGAACAGAGGTAATGAGGAGTTGATGGGTAGGTGTGGTCTTAAGGAGAGGTGGAGATGGTGGTAGATTTTGTTAAAAAGATGGAAATGGCAGTGATAAACACTTATTTTAAGAAGAATGAGGAGCATAGGGTGACATATAAGAATGGAGGAAAGTGCACACTGGTGGACTATGTTTTTTGAGGAGATGCAACCTGAAGGAGATTGGAGACAGCAAGGTGTTGGCAGGGGACAGTGTTGCTAGACAGCATTGGATGCTGATCTGTAGAATAGTTTTGGAGGTGAAGAAGAGGTGGAGAGTGAGGACTGAAAGAAGAATAAGATGGTGGAAAATGAAGGAGGAAGAGTATAGTGTGAGGTTCAGGGAAGAGCATAAACAGGGGCTCGGTGGTGTTGAAGAGGTGCTGGATGATTGGGTAACTACTGCAGAAGTGATAAGGGAGACAGCTAAAAAGGTACTTGGTGTGACATCTGGAAATAGAAAGGAAGATAAAGAGACGTGGTGGTGGAATGAGGAAGTGCAGGAAAGCATAAGGAGAAAGAGGTTGGCGAAACAAAATTGGGATCGTCAGAGGAATGAGAAAAGTAGGCAGGAGAACAAGGAGATGCGGCAGCAGGTAAAGAGGGATGTGGCGAAAGCCAAGGAAAAGGCATATGAGGAGCTGTATGAAAAGTTGAATAGTAAGGAAGGAGAATCTACTAGAATCTTCAAATGGGATCCCCAAACTGGAGTTATTCTGGCATTAAACACACAAGATGATTTTGATGCACACAGAGTGGCAGCCATATGAAAAAGTACCTCATGGCCATGGTTTAATATGATGGTGGCTCTTTAATGTTTTAGGGTTGTTTTGGTGCCAGAGGACCTGAACATTTTGTTATGCTAAATAGCATCATAGACTTAAGGAAATATCAACAAATAGCAAAAGAAAACATGTGACTGCCTTCTTTGCACATATTTACCACGGCGCAAATTATGTGAGGGCACTGAAAAAATCTAAAATAATTAAAAGAAAACACTTGGGGCATGCTTTTATAATTAACAAGAGAGTGTTTTGATGCAGCCAGACCCAAATTGTAATTATATTAATCTTAATGTTTAATTGTAAAACAAAAAAAAAAAACAATACATTTAATTAAATTTAATCAAAAACAGCATTTCCAGAAGTGTATTATTATTTCTCTTATTTACACTGGAGCATTTTGCCAATATTAAGCAAATAAATAAAAGCATGGCGAATCAACTTTTATCCCTTTATAGTTATGTTTAAAGGTGAAACACATTCATGTTATCAAATATGTTATAGCAGCTATGAATAGCAGTTCATTTCCTCAGCAATCTCTCTTTTCTCTCTTTAAAAAACCTAATAAGACAATCCGAGCTTGATACTGACAAATGAAAAACATACTCATTAAACACTGGAGACTCCTTCCTCTTTTTCCTTCTTTTTACAAGACCCTCTGTGAATTGTAACTATAGAGACTATAAAATCAATAGCTGCCCAATCAGAATAAAATATTTTAGCCTTTTACATGTTGGCTGATTAATCATTTCTTAATAATTCTTTCTGTAACACTATGTTGTGTGTGATGTGGCTTGTGTCATTTCCCTAAACAAACTATTCATTGGTAATATCAGTCACACCCTGCTTCCATTGTTAGATGGAAAAACACTGACCTTTTCTCATATACAATCAAAGAGCGAGAGAGGAAGCAGCTGGAGAGACGTGACCATAACAATGTGGTGTGGTGCCCAGTAGACCTTTGCATCAGCTGTTCAATCTCGCGGCTCCACGTGCACTTTAAGCCCTCCCTTCTTTAATCAGGATCAGGAGTGGGGCTGAGTGACCTGCTGAGCGTATCACTGCTCTACTGCTGCTGCCGGATCCAGCATCTCTCAGCAACAGGTAGCAAGTTCAGCTCTTCATATAAAACTCAAGAGAAGAAAAGTAGAAGAACAAAGAAAGACTTTACTTGGAATGATGTACCTGTTAGATATGTATAAGGATAAGAAAGAATGAGAGAATAGCTGCTCAAAGCTGCTGCTGACTTTGAGTTCATCACACGCAGGCACCTGTGGACTTTGCTCGAGTGTTTCATGAGCGATAGGACACAATGGAGTGAAAAGGAGACAAATAGAAGAGTGAATTTGCCAGTTGGAAAGGTAAGTAAACTTATTGCAGCAGGGTTTAAGCTGCCTAGAGCACCACATGCTTTACACAGGCTTAATTAAAAGCCTCTTACTGCTATTTTATTTTCTCTACAGTGACAGGCCTCAATTACAGGCCCTTCAAATTAGTTTAATGTATTTATACTGATTTGATTGATTGCACCCACAAAATATGGTCAGATCAGCGGGAAATTGAAAAGTGAGGGCCACCCTCTAAATCTTACAGCACAAAAGCTGCTGATTCCTCTTAATAACAGAAACTCAGGGTTATGTTTATACTAATTCATATTAATTCTTGTTATAATACTGTACATTATTGTGTGTTTGTGCAAGGTTAATGCCAAGACTATCTGCAGATGCAAGGCATTTTAAAATGGCCATTTTTTAATGAATAATGAAAATTTTTTATTATTATTTTAATATTTAATTACACAGTAGGGCAAAATATATGGAAATAATTACTAAACAGTAGGAGGATGCATGTAATAACTTCTCACTACAATAAATATTTTATAATGTCCTGAAGTGTTCTTCTTATAACTTGTCAAGACATTTATTTTATTAAAGAAATACCCATCATACTGTTTTCCATTTGCAATTACATGTTGTAAGCAATATGATGATGATAAATTTATCATATCTCACCAGTCATGCATCTCTATATATACTGTAAAACTCAGTATATAATTTTGGGGGGTGTGGACACAATATTATACTTAATGGGTTCAACAACAAATAATTATTCTGGAAATTTGCAAGAGGTAAATCTATTAAAGATAAAGAAATGTCTATGACTTGTGAGTAAACTCGTAAACAGCTTTTTACAGAAGCAAACAGTTGTGCACACAGCCATGTACTGAATGTTTTATTCAGCTTTTTAATCATCGTGTTTATTGCTTTGAATACAAAAATCCATATAAGTGAATTTCCCACTTTTTACCATTTTCCCCAAACAGCTCATTGCAGCAAAAATTAAAGACGCCAAAGCTGGCACAGGAGCCCTCATGACTGCATTTGTTTTATTCTTACAAATGTACTAACCAATGATAACTAAATAACTAATCAATGAATCACTGATAAAAAAAAAAGCCTTAATAAAGTCTTCAACCTTTTTGGGTTTTATCAGTAAATCACTGGTTATTTATTTATTTATTTATCATTTGTTAGTAAAAGTAAGAAGGAAAAAAGTATTGGGACACCTGACTTCTAAGGCTATATATGGTTCCCCAAACTATTACCACAAAGTTGGAGGCACACAATTGTATAGGATGTCTTTGGATGTGGTAGCATTACATTCACTAGAACTATGAGACCCAAACTTGTCCCAGCATGACAATGCCACTGTGCAGAAATCCAGCTCTATGAAGATATGCTTTACATTGCTTGTTGTGGAAGATTCTAAGTGGCGTTAATCCCATTGTACACCTTTGAGATGACTTTGAACGCTGACGGCACCCCAGGCCTCTTAACACTAAATTAGACCCTAATTTTACTAATAGCCTTGTGGCTAAATGAGCACAAATTTCCACAGCCAGAATGTAGTGTAAAATCTTCCCAGAAGAGTGGAGGTTATAATAACAGAATATGGGGACTACACATATGTCCAGTTGTCTACAAAAATGTGTCTGTACAGTGCATTTTGTAAGTGTTGGAATAGTTTTTTTTATTTGGCCAAAACTGTAGAAGCTTGTAGATCATTTATGGGACACCATGTTCAGAGAGGCTTAGCTTGATATGTAATAAAAGGGTTCTCATAATACAGCATGTACCACAAAAAAAACTAAATAGGAAAAAGACTGGCATAAAAGATGCACAAGCTGTAAGATAATAATGAATGGTAGCCCAGCTGCCACATTTTTTGAGACACTGTCTGAGACACTGTAGAAGCAGGAAAGCCTGGAACTTAAAGGGTTATAAAACACATTTACAGGTTCCCACTTTTTTCAGAAAAAAATCTATTTCCTAGGACTTTTCCAGACTTTTATCATTATAGAAGCGTATATTACAATGTCCCACACGTTATGATATACAATTCTCTGAAGACTCCTGACTGAATCAACTACATTTCGATTAATATGATCACAACATATAATCAATTTGATAATAGTCTATGCTTTTCACTCAGGGATCCTTTACTGATGAGATATTATCTAGGGGGTCTGGTGAAAAAATAATAACAAAATAAATATATGTAGAGTAAATTTAGGACTCTATTGGTGACATAATAATGAAACTTCATTAAGGAATAATGCATACTGTCATAAGATAATACTCTGCATGTGGATAATGTAATGTGACCTGACATGAAATGAAGTTACTGGATGATTGCATTAATAAGATAAACTTGTAATTTGTATAGGGCTGGGACTACTATTAGTGTTTTACTCAGCATCACTGTGTTATATTTAGAGCACGTATTGTGTTAGATCACTTTTCCAGGTCATTGCTTGGTTTTCCAGGTTTTTAACAATGTGTGGGAACCAGGTTCTAGGACAATACTAGAGAAACATGGGAAATAATTTGATTAAACTCAGGAACTCTGGAGCTTTATTTTAGTAAATCTGCTTATATGTGTCAGTTCTTTGGTTACAAAATGACTGTTACAAAACATAAGCCAGGCAGTGAATTTCACCATCTAACCCCTAACCTACTTTAAAGATCTTCCATAAAATGTGCTCGATAAAGTAATAACTTTTGCTATAAGTAGAATCTTGCTTCCATACTATGGGGATGCTCCAGGACAAGAGGTTGCAAAACTTCTGTTTTTTCTAGCAGTATATTTACAACTCCAAGGATACCTTGGTTTTTCAGATCAAGATCAATAACCTTTGTTTCAAAGCACATCCCTGTAACTACAGCTTGTTAGGAAAAAGACTGGACCTAAAACTGTTTAATTAAGTGTGAAACTACACACTTGAACACAAACTTTATTTCAAAAGTATTCAGACACCTGCCTATCATGCCAATTATTGAATTTTCCCTAAACATTTTCCAAAAAAGTGGAAGAACATAATGGTTAAACAACAAGTGTGTGTGCTGTAGCTTTAAGGAACTAAGAGGCCCAACTATTTTCCAGCAAACAGGGTTCCCTTGAACAAAGCAAGGCCAGTGAAGACCTTGGTTATCAAGGTTTGTGTAGAAGTACACTAAAGTAAAGAACAACATATTGGAACACTAAATAAACTTTAATGAACTTCAGCCTTTATTAGTAGCCACTAGACTGTTACTGTGGCTGATTGAGCAAAGATTATCCCAGTCACTTCCATAAAATCTAGTGGAAAGCCTTCGCAGAAGAAAAATAAAGCAAGGCCCAGGTCTAAGATGATATGAATGTAATGGTCAGGTGTCCACATACTTGTAAATACTGTCTAATGTAGTCTATCCTTTATGGGATATAGAGTTGACTGTCAGTGTCTCATACAAAAAATTTAAAAAGCATTGTGCATATATAGTAACTAATGTAGTTCTTTAAAGCTGTAAATAATTCATATATGAAAAAGGAGCCTGAACAATTTTCTTCATACTGTACAGATGTAATCCTGTTAAGGTGATCATAGACCTGGAGACTACATTGGGTAATTTGTGAGTGAGGTGGAAATGCAGCTGAGATGGGACAATTATATGTAAAATGTTGATTTTAATATTCAAAAGCTGTTCATTATCATTTACAGAATATGTATTGAAAAGAATTACAGTCAACCCCCAATAATTCGCTGTTTGGAACTCGTGGCTCGGAAAATTAGCGGGTTCTCATTTGGAACCTAACAGCAAGTTGCGGATTATCTTAAAATTCCGCAGCAGGACCGAATGTTCAGGAACGTTAGGAATAACAATTTAAGCTATGAACACGTTATTGTATTAAAGTGACATAATGTCTAGATTCATTATCTAAGATACCAAAGGGGCTGCAGGGGTCCCTCCAATTTTCAGATATTCAGATTTTCGGAACTCACAGAGGGTCTTAGAACGTAAAATGCGCAAATTTTGGGGATCACTGTAAGATAAAATGACTGTTTGATGGACGATTCTGTAAAACTCAACAGAAACGAAGTTCATCTTACTACCAATGTTGTTTTCCACATAAACATCATTAACATAAACAGAAAGAGTCTTTATGTATGCCTTTATTGTGCCCTGAGAGATTTTAGAACCAACTGAGTGTTTCAGGATCAGAAGGAGCATAGTGCAGTGCAGAATGAACTAAGTGCTGTGAGGTAGGAGGGTGCTGGCCCCTTTTTGGATTTGTAGGCAAGAAACAGTGTTTTAGATCTGAACCAGGCAGCTACAGGAAGCTGGTGAAGGGTGGTCAATGGGGCAATGTGTTTAGGAGAACATGTGAAAGCTAAAAACACCACATCTGAGTATATGTATATCCATCTATCCACATGTAATGTATAGTGGCTTGATCTAGCATTTGGGCACAAAACAGTAGAAGATCAGTGAAAAGCAAAGATTCAGTGATGAATCTTCACAGAATCAGATCAGTGAAGAATATATTTATATTTAGATATTTTTTATAATTGTATATTCAGCACAATAATGACCCAATTCACAAATACAAGTCAACAAAGTTTAAAAGGTTTAGATGAATGTTTTGGCCCAGACAGAGCCTATATATAAATCAAAACATAACTGTGGAATATGTTCAATGGTAGAATCTGTATTACAAGCAAAATATGCTTTATTACTATTAGGTATGGAGTGTGCATACTTATACAACCAGGTTTTTTTTTACTTAAATCATGTATATTTTTTTACCAATCAGGCATAACTTTATGACCACCGGCCTAATATTGTGTTGGTCACCCTTTTGCTGCCAAAACAGTTACAATTACAGAATTAACTTCTTTAGCAATGTGAGCTACAGTAGTCTGTTAAATCAGACCACACGGTCCAGTCTTCACTCCCCATGTGCATCAGTGAGCCTTGGTCCACTTTTGATTGATACTGATCACTGCAGGCTGGGACTGGCCCCCACAAGAGCTGCAGATTTGGAGATGTTTTGACCCAGTCATCTCGCACATCACAATTTAGCTCTTGTCAAACTCATTCACATCATTTCGCTTGCCTTATTTTTTCCTGCTTCTAACACATCAACTTTGAGGACAAAATGTTCACTTACTGCCTAATATACAGTATCCCACCCACTAACAGGTGCCATGATGAAGGGATAATCAGTGTTATTCACTTAACTGATCATAATGTTATAAAGTTTTGCGAATCATTGCATTCTGGTTTTATTTACATTTTGCAAAAAGACCCAACTCTTTTTGGAATTGGGGATGTACAATATATCCACTGCAGCATCACAAAAATCAGTCTTTTTACCTTAACAACCACCATGCCCCATTGTGCTCAATCGTATTAATATAATGCACAATGCCTAATCTTGGCATTGCTAGGCCTCAAGATAATCTTCTTATTAGGAATACTATAAGGCTGACATATTTCTGACCCTATGTCTGAAAATTCCTTTGTGAATGGACATATCGTTTATTTTTGCATCATTTATACCCAAATTTCACACTATCATTGTTTTCCTATGAGACAGATGGTTGCTCTGGAAACGTTCTAAAACACAAAGATGAATGAGAGCACATTACTGAATAGGGAAACGACTAAACTGAAATATGTAAATTAGAGGTTTGAATAATTAGCAGCAGGCTTTTATCCCTAGGAATGTGACTAAGCCCTAAAGACCTCAATGCAGCTGATGTGCATTAGGAGAAGATATGATGCTGCTGGTAAAATTACAGAACATACACATAGAACGTGTAGCAGTAAGTCACAATGACTGATTAACATTTTCAGGAGTATCTGTATACAGAAGGAGTTTTAGTATTTTCTTCCACTATCTCTATCTGTATCTGTTAAATGCTCCAAAAGGGCTCTCAGAAAATCAATAAACTGACAAGAGTAAAAGCCTCCTGCTCTGGCTAGTCTTAATCAGGAGCAATGTAAGCCATATTAGCAAGCTTTCTTTTAACAGCTGTATTTGTATCAGTGTACAACACATTTTATGCATATTTGTATATGTACATGTATATTTTAAATAACACACCATAAGGACAAAAGTTTTGTGGACACCCGATCATAGGATTTCCATGTGTTTTTTAACCTCCCATTACATTTAGCACCATTTGCTGTTATAATTAACATCCACTTTTCTGGGGAAAGAATTTCACTAGGTTTTGGTGTTTTGCTGTGGAGATGTGATTATTCACCCACAAAAGTGTTAGTAAAGTCAGGCACTTCGCCCAAATGTCTACAAACTTCAAACTTCAAACTCCTGCAAATCCAACAATAACCTCATGGTTACAGTAGGTGTAGCCTGTAGCCTAAAAGCAAGGGTTGTTGCTAAGGCTCCATTTTTGGTCCACAATTTTTTTTTTACAAAATCTTTCGACACTGTCTGGAAAAATGGCCTGACATTCACCAATGTGCTGGTGAGCTTTTTACTAAACTATTGTGATACCTTTCATCCTACTGCTTTTGCTCTGTGAACTAAAGGGTAAATTTTAATCTACATGTACTGGGTCACCTCAAGGTTGTGTCCTCTTTTCCTTATCATTTATTTTAGGAGTAGTTTTAGAAATAGGCATATTATAAAAACTTGCTGCTGATTCTCTAGTAGGAGCTCCTGTGGTTGATGATTTGGTGTCAAAATGATTTTTTTAAAAACCAAGCAGATGTCTATTGATTTTATGTTTAGGAGGAAATCTATTCAGTACAAGCAAACATGCTTTAATAGAGTGGGTATTGAAAGCGTTTGGGTGCAGTCTAGTTTTTTATTTTTTACTCCAAATACTGATGCTTTGTGTAAAAGTGGGCAGCAAATGTTGTATCGTTTGCATAAACTAGGATCATTTAATGTGGATAAAATATTGATGTGCATGTTCTGCAGATCCTAGATTGAGTTGCTTTTATCTTTTTCATTGATGTGTTAGTTTAATTCTCTAAATCTAAAAAAAACAACAACTTTTTGAGGATTATTAACCAGGGAAGTAAAATTACAGGAAGGAAGCAGATGACTATGGTCCAGTTATATCATAGACAGGTTTTGCATAAAGCCCAGAGCATTTTGTTAAATAATTACTACCCTATGTATCATTAATTTCAAATCTTATTAATAAAACAAATTGTTGTAGACATTTATTTATCCCCTAAGATGTAAATTCTTTACATTTAAGGTAAATACATCTTAGAAGGAAACTGGTTGTTTGTATTGTGTTTGAGTTGTCTGTCTTGCAGTATGTGTTATGTGATTTGCTGGTATGCTGCAACCAAATTGCCTTCAAGAAGCAAATAGAAATGAACTGAACTGAAATTTCATAAAAAGCCTTAGTAGCAAAAGAAAGTCCAGCCTAAAAAAGAAATTGCATTGTTGTCTGTGACTAGGAGGTGGAAAGCACAACTCAAGTTTGTGTCCTTTACTAGGTGTAGTCTCTGTCATAACAAAAAAATCCCAATCTGTAATTAAAGTAAACCAGAGGCACACAATGAAAAAACAGATGTACACAGAAACAGTACATTTGGCTTGCCATTAAAAAGAAACAGCAGGATTTCTAAGGGTTAAACACAAAACAGGAGCACACAATTAATTAACAAACAAATAACACATGTAACAAACAAAAGCACATGTGTGACACCTATCCATTCTTACATCATGTCATCCTAATGTGAAGCACTAGGCCTTAGAAATACATCTAACAGCACTTTTCTAGCTCTTTGCTTCCAGCTAGGGGTAGAGGTCAGTGGAGTAGAAGTGCATTTAGTCACTTGCTCTGTGCTATGTGTTTTAATTATGTTTTCCATTAAGTCTTCTCAGAGTAGTAAATAAAGAAGAGATTAGTGCTGACAGTCTTGGCCATGTGACTCAGTGCTACTTTAATGCCTGTCATGGCTAAAAACAGAGCAACAGTTGTTTTTTTTTTTTACATCAGCACCAGCTCGAACAGGAAGTCCTTTGTCCTAGGAATTTGAATGTTTACCGCATATGTACAAATTTGATATAGTCCTTTTCTCAGTGATCCACTACAGTGCTATTTCTGACAGAGCTAATCTGCAAGCTAATTAGCATAGAGCAATTCATGTGTCCCTGACGAACTTCACATCTTCTTTATTTAGTAGCCACCAGGAAGCATCACGTCAGTGTTAGTGTCCAAGCTCAGAGCTCAGTCCATTAGCTCCTTTGTGGTATTTTGCTTCCATTTGCTACTTTCTGTGACCAAAATACAAGCTGTTATCCAATTATATGATTAGAATCTTCACAGAGAAGCAATTTGTCCCTGCCATTTCCCTGAACTGTGCTGTAGGTAGGGGATAGGTGTATATCAGCTGTGCATCACAGGTGATTAGATGCTTCAAATGAAAGATCAGGATAACACAGACACGCTCCTAAAGACATCCACATAAAAAGAATGCAATGTAGACATTTCAGGTGCGGTTAGCATTATGAAGTCGTACCGTTCAACATTTCAGGCTCTATCATCGCCTCAACAAAAAATAAAAATAGAAGAGCGAGAATTTTTAGTCATGGAACAGATGAGCTATTACTTATTGACTAGCACAGTGCAACAGAATTTAAATAGTAAGGAACTGATTTAATTAACTTTATATGGTGTCTGTAAAGTCTCATGAACTACACATTTGAAATTTTGACATTAAACAGTGTTTGCACGTTACTTTATATGTGATTTCTTACACTGTCAGGTAACATGGAGAAAAGTATTGGGACACTTTACTGTGTCTTCTATATGTGCTTCTTTCCCAAACCTTTGGTTGCAGTAGCATTACATTTCACCTTCACTTGGGTCACCCAAAAAGGTTTCAGCTTGATAATGTCCCTGTGCACTTAACCAACTTCATGAAGATATGGTCTACATGGGTTGAAATGAAAGATCTTGAGTGGACTGCTACAGAGTTTTGACCTCAACCCTACTTTGGTAGGGAACATCTTTGGTATAAATTGGAATGCTGACTGCACCACATGCCTCTTCACCCTACATTGAACACAAATTTCCACAACCACACCACAAAATCTAATGAAACATCTTCCTAGAAGAGTGGAATTTATTATAACAGCAAATGGGAACTGAATGTGGAATGGCATGTTAATAACATGCATATGAATCTTACCAATCTATTAATCTGAATCATATAGTCAGGTATCTGGCAACTTCATTTCATTAAATGCAAATCAAAACAACAAAACTAGAAACCAACATCATAACCATAAATAATAGGCACAAAGAAATTCACACTCAAGCTCAGGTATGCTAATTAGGGCAAGGAACATGTGATCATGTGACTAGGCCATGTGAATTACTGTACAAGGGCTGGCAGTCTGTGTGCTGATCTACTGCATTTTTTTGTTAGTTAATTAGTTTGGTTGTTTTACATTTTTGACATGATTAAGTCAGTTGTCTCATGTTAATCTTAGATGTGTGAATAATGACATTTTACATTATTGGTACAATTCAGCGTTTTAACAATACAACTCTCTCCTTAGTGTGAATGTTCTCTTTTTTTATTCAGGACACTCATATGGTGACTAATGCCAAGAAGTAAAAAAACAGAAACATGGTCATTCTGCAACAGGTAAGACTCTGTCCCTATCTGTCAAGAAAACACAATATCTGTCTGGTTACAACTTAATCACATGTATTAACAGGCTTCCCTACCTAGGCCATGACTTAGTACCGTCTAGAAATTGGATCATTAAGTTGTGGTCACAGCTTTCTTAAACATGATGGAATAAGAAAAAAAATTACAAATAAAAAAAAATGAATAAATAAATAAAATAAAATAAAATAATAAACATTTTAAAAAATGATAAAATGAATAACAAGCTGATTTAATGAAATATTGATTTTTTTTTTCACTTTTTAATAAATAACAATAGGAATACAACATAGCCCATAACACATTTATACTACTATAATATAATAGTATAATATACAACTGTATGTAACTGTATACAAATGATGATTTATTTCAGCCCTATTTGAAGGGTGTTAAAAAAAAAGTCTAATCCCTTTTCCCTAAATTATTGATCTCTTTCTCTCATCTTCCAAAGTCCTGGCATTATTTCTAATAAGAAGGGCTTTTTAGTGTGGTTCTGTACTAATGCTGTTATCTATTGTATTATCTTTGTGTGAGAGAGAGAGAGAGAGAGAGAGAGAGAGAGAGAGAGAGAGAGAGAGAGAGAGAGAGAGTTTCTTTCGCCTTCTCCCGTTAGGGGTCGCCACAGCGGATGAATCCTGGGAAAATAGCTGTGTTCTCTGTTGTTAAATGCTGCTAGATATGTCAAAGTGATTTGGTTCATTGAGTCATTGATTATTTGAGTGATTGATCATTACAGGGGGATTATGTCTGGTTGGATCTCAAGACAGGCGGGTCGTTTGATGTTCCGGTTGGCGCTGTGGTTAAGCTCTGTGACTCAGGCCTGATCCAGGTCTTGGATGATGAGGGTCAGGTGAGGGTTTCAGTAAGACAAAGACAAACACTCCACCATTGCTATCTTGTCACTTGACCTTCAGTGTCACCATATTATCTGTGTAAAGCTGCTTTGGTGATGTAATGTGAGTGTGCTGTGCATGTGTGCAGGAGCACTGGATCTCTCCTCAGAATGCTACAAACATAAAGCCCATGCACCCAACCTCCATCCATGGCGTGGAGGATATGATTCGCCTAGGAGACCTGAACGAAGCTGGCATTCTCCGAAACCTGTTTATTCGCTACAAAGAAAGGGTCATATATGTGAGTGTACAATTACTATGTGTGGGATTAAATCCTTGGAGGGCGCACAGATAGTTTTTTATTTGAGCCATTATCTGTGTTACGTCAGATCAGCCAGTTTTGCTAAAATATGACCTTTCTTTTTGGTTCATTGTCATGTATCCATCAGCCATTTTCACCACTGAAATACTTGATGAACGACAACATGACCCTTATCAGCTTTAAGCTATGACCTAACTGAATGTAAAATAACTAAAAATGCTTGAGATATGTTATAATGGTATTTTTTTAATTTCATACTTTCAAAATTGTAAGATTATTGCTTTGCAGTAAGCATCTTTTTTTATGGAAAATCATGTCACATAATAATCAAGTGAAATATACATATTTTTGTCTTTAGCTTAATTTCTATACTATTGTAAACAGTATTATGAGGACAGTACTGCTAGGTGATTTCCACAGCAGTCATTGATGGTCAGAAATTATGTAACTACATGGGAATATACCCACAGTGGATCGTTCAGCCCACAGACCTATATTCATATTCTCCTGATCTCCTAAACAACATGACAGCAACATCTCCATTACTTTCATATGGAAACAGCTATAAGATCTTACTACATTTTAACAAAGCAAGTAAAAAAATTGCCATCGTAATGACACACTTTTAGGCAATGTGCTAATAATATTAGAATATTTTAGACTTCATGCTAGGATAACTAACATTTAGTTTTGAAAAATAACTGCAACATGACCAAGTCTTGCAATGAAATCTACATAAATCCTAAAATTGTTTTTGTTACATGAAAAAAATGAAAAACACAATTTAATTTTGTGAATAATTAATTGACAATTTAGACAAAAATGCATGTTTTCATGGTGCTATAAAATTCTCATTTTGTTATCTTGCTTATTTATGCAATGCACTGCACAGTATTTTTACTGTTATTGCTCATTATTTTTTAAATTGTATTACAACTTATTTATTACTGTTACCTGCATTATGTAGCCCAAAGACACCTAATAAAGACCTTACTGATAAAACACCTTACTAATAAACAGCTTACTTTCAGACTTACACAGGTTCAATCCTGGTGGCAGTGAACCCCTACCAGCTGCTGCCTATTTACACAGCAGACCACATTCGCTTGTACACTAATAAAAAAATCGGGGAAATGCCCCCCCACATCTTCGGCATCACTGACAACTGCTACTTCAGCATGCAGAGGAACAACAAGAACCAGTGCTGCATCATTAGGTACCCACAACACTGTGCATGCATTATGTTTAGAATATGTATTAGAATAATGTACTGTAAATGAAATATACAATGAAATAATAGTAATTTACCTTACAAATATTTCTTAGGGTTTTTTTTATATTAAAGTTTAACATTTTGTAATGTGCTGTTATAAAAAAAAATCAATCATGTGATATGATGATGTAGAGTTAATGTTACCACCCTACACCCCAATTTCACAACTGCAACTTCGAACATGTTTACAGTGTCTTTCAAAAGTGGATACACCTAGTCTTTTATCATTTTTGAAAGACACGTGCCTGTTCCTTTTGTTTTCAAACTCTGTAAGTTTTACAAGAGATGCCAAAGGGGTCCGAATGCCAAGTGTGTGTAAAGCTGTTTTTCACGCTATGGGAGGATTTTTCAATGAAAATAAAGTTTAACAATGTACCAATTATATATTTGTTTGATTAAATCTTCATACTTTTTAATTTCCTTGATTGTTAAGTAAAAAAAAAAACTACATGTGTCTCTCAAAAATGATTAAATTAAGGCTCTGAGCTCTAAGGAAGGTCAGGGTTCATGCCATTGCACTGCCAAGCTGCCAATGTTGTGCCTAACCATTTCTGCCTGAGATGCTCTGTATCCTGGCTGAGCCTGTGCTTCAGCCCCAGCTTCCTAACAAGTTGGAAATATAAAGAAAAATTTTCACTGTGTTGTAATGTACATGTGACAAGTAAAAACCTCTCTCACATCCATGAGACAAATGATTTCCTGTTATAAGTTACAGTTGATTATAGAAGCTATAAGCAGCCATTCCCTCATTAGCTTCATTTTCTCTCTCAGTTGAAAAATAGTTTATGAAGGAAACCACAAGGCACAAATTCCTGAAAATGTTTCTATAAAAGGAATTATATAAATTCATAGGTAACATACTGCTAACACTGGAGACTCTTTTCCAAAAACTGTAATATAAAAGTCTCTTCTAATAAATCTCGACATACCATTTTAAATCTGCCTATGTGAAGAATCTTCTTACAAGCCAAACCAATAAACCAAAACCAAAAAAAAAAGAAAACGTAGCTCTTCAGACTTAAATGTAACACCAGATGTGCATGAGGACACTGCTAAACTTGTCTTCTGATTGAAAATCAATTTGTCTAGGTTTCAGATTTATAAAATTGCATATTTGAACGATAACATTAGACTTATTAATAAAAAAAAAAAATTCATATTCATGTCATTTTTGGTGCCTGAATTTTTACGTTTTTGTTTGTTTGGTTTTTTTTTTTTATTAAAAGCAATGTGTGTAATTTGTTGATGTGTTGTTTACTAAAGTGGTGAGTCCGGAGCAGGAAAAACTGAGAGCACCAAGTTGATTCTGCAGTTCCTGGCTGCTATCAGTGGACAGCACTCATGGATCGAGCAGCAGGTTTTGGAGGCCAACCCCATCCTAGAAGGTCAGAAAGAACACTATTTTGCCTTTGATGATGACATAGAGAATTGCCTATCTGTCTTAAATGACATCAGCCTGTTGTTCAGATCTCCATATGGGAGACGATTCTCATTGGAAAACATTAGCAAGCATAAAATGTAATGGTCTTCTGGTGTTTAATAAAACAAACAAACAAAAAACAGGATTTGTTAACTTATTACAGCCTATTTTCAAACAGAAAATGTGTGCTGTGAATACAGTGGTGCAGCAGGACTCCACCAATGTATTCTTTTTGTATTTTTTATTTTTTTTTGACAAAAGCACCAACAAAATTGTCCCTGCATGAACAAAAGAGTATTGTACTTCAGTTCAGTAGAATTGATCAATTCAGCAGAAGTATTTTTTTTCTTCAGCGTTCGGCAATGCAAAGACCATACGCAATGACAACTCCAGCCGGTTTGGGAAGTACATTGATATCCACTTTAACAAAAAAGGAGCTATCGAGGGGGCAAAGATAGAGCAGTACCTGCTGGAAAAGTCAAGAGTATGCAGACAGGTAAGACAACATGCTAATTAAAAAAAAAAATGATTTGTAATGCTTTTAATGTTAATAATACGAATCCAATTGGCTTTAATGGAAGCTGTAATTGTTCTTGTGGGTCTCTACTGATAATTTGTTACATTGTACTGATTACACCAATAGATGAGTAGGGAGATCATAAGGACATCATTGAGCATCCAGATACAAAAAAGTTTAACAATGCTTTTCTTGGTTTGATGATAATGACTTAATTATTTAAACCAACAAAGTGCATAATGTAAACTGGGGTTAATGGTTAAGCTGATGGTTGAAAGTGATAATTAAGAAACGAAGGTCCAATTCACATATACAGCATGCTTACTATAATCATTGTTGACAGATCAATTAACATATAGTTCATTACATTACCAAGGATTAATTTCTATCTACATCGTGACAATGAATCAGTTTACGCTGAGCAGTATCATGAGGTATCATTCTTGGCATAATCAGAAAGATGCACATTTTTGCACATGCATATACACTTTGAAAACAAAGACTTATGCATGAATGATTTCTCTGTTAGCTCATCTCTTTATAGCCACTAGCCATTAGCCTAAAAAGAGATCTAATCTAGGTGGTGTTTGACTGTGTAATGTCTTATGTTCAGCTGCATGAAAAGAAATTAGCCCCAGCTTTACTTCTTCTTACCATTCTGTCTATTTATATTGCAACTTTTGGTTGTGCCATTGATAACGGTTCACCAAAAGCCAGAAGCAATCATCTTAATGCATTTCTTAACAGATATAATCAAATATTTTGATAGGAATTTTAAACGTGAAACTGTACATTGGTGCCTTTTTTATCTTTTAAAGACAAGGAGGCTTAACACTGCTTATATATTTATACTGTGTGCCTCAGTCGCTGTAATTCCTGCCTTTTTTTTTTTTTTTTTTTTTTCACATTTTAAAAATCTCATGTTTTCTTATGTAAAAAACATGTTTAAATTTATAACAGCAATTTCACATTAAGAAATAAAAAGTAAAACTTACAGACAACAACAAAGCACAGACACTGGGATTTAAAAGATTATTAAAATTAGATAAGATACAAGTTCAAAATGCCAAAATTTAGATGAATTTCTATGGAAAATAAAAACAAAGTTTTGATAGTATGGTCCCCATTGGTGTCTAGCAGGTACAAACATGTGATCTGCAATTTGCCAAAGATATTCTATTGGTCCTTAATGGCATCCACAATACATAACTTGCCTCCCATTAAAGGCAACACATTGCCAGGAGAGACACACATAAACATTACAATTTCAATTCAAACCAATTTAATTCCCATTATAAGAAAATTCAGATTGTTTTAAATGAGAGTTTATGAGGGTTTCTACTGTTTTGTTGTTGTTGTTGTTGTTGTTGTTGTTGTTTGTATAGAAAATTACCACCTTCTGACCAATCAGAAATAAATCAAAATCATTCAACATTGCTGTGTTGTAATGAGGTTTACTTTACACTTTGACAGATAATAAATGAGTGAATAAATGAGAATAAATCTGTGAATAAATCTAGATTCGAATGACTCAATCTCAAAACCAGCTACTATACTGTACCTAGCGTAGCATTTGTAAAGTGACAGTGAAGAATGCCAATAAGCCTTATAGTAAAAAAACCTAAAGTTTCTTGATGTTTTCACACAAATGCGAGTGGTTCCAACTGGTATATTGTGTATATTTATCGTCATGTACTAGGCTTTTTTTAAGTCATTTTTAAATGTCGGGTTTTTTTTTAATGTTTACATATAAAAAAATCAATTCTTGAAAATTATAAACTCAGAAAGTCTTCCATGCAGGCTCCAGATGAGAGAAACTACCACATTTTCTACTGCATGCTGCAGGGTATGAACCCAGAGCAGAAGTCTAAGCTGGGATTAGGTCAGGCTTCAGACTACACCTATCTGACCATGGTGAGGGACTGCAGACCAAACCACTAATTATTGTTGCTGCCTAAAACTGTTTAGTTGCATTTTTCAGGAAAGTTATGATTTTCTTTTATGAATACAAAGATCATGATAGTTATCTCTTCTGTGTCGTTCACTCTGTCCTTCCATCTTTGTCTGTCTTGTAGGGCAACTGTACGGAATGTGACAGCAGGGACGACATGAATGTAAGTGACATATTGGATAAAAGATGGTTTGGTCAACTTTTATTTATGGAGCTGGGGGATCAAGTTAATTGTATGTACAGTGAGTATGTATTTATGTATGTGCTCTTGTGATCCAAACAGAATGCAGAAAACTAATACAACAATACATAAAGAAGATATTTATCTAAGTTATTTGGAAATTTATGCCACATTATATGTACCCATTTACAGTTTTATAATAATTGATGTATTTGGTGGATTTTGAATAAAGGAGTACTCCAGCATCCAGTCAGCAATGAAGGTCCTGATGTTTACAGACACTGAGAACTGGGAGATCTCTAAGCTGCTGGCTGCCATCCTACACATGGGCAACCTGCGCTTTGAGGGTACACAATAGTGCACAAGTGACAGCGTTTAAATCACTTTAGATTTGCGTAGTCAAATAATGTTTCGTTCCTATTTTCACAGCTAGGATGGTAAAAAACCTGGACGCTTGTGTAATTGTGTGCTCTCCTGATCTAGCCAAAGTAGCAGCTCTGCTAGAGGTGAGGGGATGATCTATCTATCTATCTATCTATCTATCTATCTATCTATCTATCTATCTATCTATCTATCTATCTATCTATCTATTTATCTATCTATCATCTTAAAATTTCAATCCAATAGGTGTGGCATAAACCAGACTGGGTTGATGTTCATGAAATTGTTTTTTAATTGTTTTCAATTATTTGTATTATTATTATTTATTTAATAGGATTTCTATTTGTTTTGTTTTTTGTGTTTTTTTATTTTTATTTCCTAACTAATTTATTTGACTCTGTTACCTAACCATAGGCCTTACAACATAATACTAGTCTAATTTAAAGCACCACAGCTCTGACCATGAAGTTACTAAGACTTAAGATTAGATCAGTGCTGTGAATCTGATCACACACTCAGACACAACCTTCATATCTCATCACTTACTTGTGTCCAAGAGATGTATATCTGACCACATGGTAAAATGAGAAAAAAAGACCCCTTTTATGTCACATAGTTCCTGATGCATACTGAACCTTCTCAACCCAATCCAGTGTGAAATGTTTTGATAAGCTTTCTCTCAGTCTAGTGCACAGTACTGTGGGTAGCTACATCGGCAAATTACTCAAACGAAGAATATCTCGAGTGCATGGCTGATTTTTTTCAGACTCTCCTTCTTACTGTCTCCACTCTGATTTGCTTCTCTGATTATCCTGGTGGGAGTGAATTCTCAGTGTGGCTAGAGGAAAGGAGCAGAGAGAAGTTGGAGATAAATGCAGTCATTAGTGAGACTCAGATGGTGTTATTAGAGCATGAGCACAGCGTGGGTAAAGCCTTCGCTCTGCCGGCTACAGATCTTCATCTTTTCTCTGTCAGCCGTGTGAAAGTCTGAATCCAAAGTCAATGTGCTCATGGAATGAAATGGTGCATCTGCCCCCTGGTGGCAAAAGACACTTTTGCGTGAACAATTGTGTGTGTCTGTGTGTGTCTGTGTGTGTGTGTGTGTGTGTGTGTGTGTGTGTGTGTGTGTGTGTGTGTGTGTGTCTTGATAAGAGCAATGAAAATCTACAACCAAATATACAAACCTAAATATTACAAAAAGATCAGAATTATTTTGTATGAATGTGAGGATGCTCATGACTCAAGTGTAATTTGAAATTCTTTTCCTGTAATACTTATACATTTTGATGATCTATGATTTAGCCTGGGGTAAAAGAAGAAAAAAATAAAAATACAAATCGTAAGGCTTACAGCTTTATGTCTCTCATTATAGAGGTCACTGGATAGCTGTATTAGGTATTAGTAGATAGGTAATATGGGTATTGGGTATTGTACAATACACATTATTGTGTCTTATTGCACTGTATATTCATATATTTATATTCATATTAAAATCATAAACGATGGGAACCAAAACCTTTAGTTATATTTATAGGCCCTCAGTCAAGTTAGATTTTTGACTCTTCATAGAAAAAAGTTTGGGCACCTTTGCTCTAGATGCATATGTTCTTTTTCAAAAACATAATGAAACAATTAAATCACCAACTGAACTCCTTTTTTTCCATACAACCTACCCTCATTGACAACAGTCATAATTCAAGGCTTATTAGGAGACTCCCAGGCGCTTAAATTGCTTATTAGATAAAGCAATCTCTGGACAGTTCTCTAACTGTAAGCAGGGGTAGTATACAAATATCCTATACACGCTGTTCCTCCAAAATTAGATCAAGAAAAGACCAAAGAAAATATTGCATTCTCTATGCAATAAATCTTTATTTGCAAAAACATTGGTTTATAACGCTTACATTTTTTTTTAGTTTATACGAATGACATTTCTGTTTCATTTCTCTTTGATTGTATAGGTGGACCTTCAGGATATTATGACTTGTTTGACCACACGCACACTTATCACTCGGGGAGAGAGTGTATCCACTCCGCTCAGTATGGACCAGGGGTTTGATGTGCGCAATGCTTTTGTCAAGGTTGGAAACTTTCTTCTGCTACTGCATTTTTTTAGCACAAATCTGACCTCACATTAGAAAACAAAACAAGGGCAAATTTGACTTTTTTCCTAACAGTTTTTCTTAAAATGTTTCTGTTCTCCTGTTTATCAACAATAAAAATTAAAGAAAAACACACACACACACACACACACACACACACACACACACACACACACACAAATGTTAATGTTTTTTTTCAAGTATCTGTACTTTATCAGGGTATTTTCATTGTTGGAGCATTTAATAAACCCCAAAATTATTATGTTACTGTTTACTCCACAACATTTCAGCCATTCCGTTCCTCTCTACATTGGAGTGGAAACATTAATTGTATTAAATGAGAACCTGTCTTGAGAATACAGCTGTATCCACATGGTTCTTGTGAGAGTTGGTATGAAATAAGGGTGGAACTCCCACTGTGTGCCTGTAACAGTAGAAATCTCTCTGCGTTGGAGAATGAAATGCCGAATCGCATACATTTTTAAAATATAGTTTTCATAGATCAGTACTTTTGATTCTTTAAAATTTAAAAGCAAGGACTTATGCACTTTTAAACAATTAGGATTGTAAAATAAGAATATTGAACTTTATGAGGAGCAGTGTACTTTATTCACTACAGCATTTTCTAAATTTTAAGTTACAGTTATTGTTGTGGATCATCCATGAACATCAATTTATCCACTAATTTCGTTTCTATTATCACTTACCTTATAGCAACTACAAACAGTCATTCTGTCAACAGCTCCTCTTTTTCCAAGTTCTTGAAGTTAGTAAGACAAAAGAAGTTTGTTATGTTATGAAGAATTCGGACAGCACAAAGTTCTTAAGATTACCCTGTGATTAAAAAATAGACTGATTGCTACAATTGTACAAATGTTAAAACATTCAACAATTATATACTTTTTCTTCATTAAATAGCAATGTTGTTGTTTTAAATGCTTTAAGACTTTATAGAAATGATGTGGATCATCCACCATACAAGCAGAAGTGGCAAAAGGACACACATGCTTTACTTAAGTAGAAGTATAGATACTGATGTTTTAAAAGACTCTGGTAAAACTCAAGTTAAAGTAAAGAAGTTTGAGCTCTGAAATGTATTTAAGTAAAAAGTAGCCATTTTTACTACCTGTTTTAGTGTCACGCTGTTAACTGGACCTCACATATTAATATTAGGGCTGTCAATCAATAAAATGTTTAATTGTGATTATTAGCATGATCGTCATGAGTTAACTCACGATTAATCGCAACTTAATTGCACATTTTTATCTGCACTAAATGTACCTAAAATTATTATTTTTTTAGGTTTTTAATACTCTAATCAACATGGGCATGGACAAATATGGATGCTTTGTGTAAATGTATGATTATTACTAGTGAAACCAAACTCAACATAGAGCATGAAGACAAAATATTTAAGTAAAAATGTTTTAAAGTAATTATGGTGTTTTAAATTACGTAAATCATCAAGATACCAAACGAAGCCTTTGCTATGTTTCCACACGGACGGTTAATGCGGTGATACCAGAGAAACTGTACCTCTTCTAACTTTCGTACGAAATTACATAATCAGAGAACATTTGTATTGGTTTATTTAAAAAGTAGACATTTCAAGCTTTATATTAATATATTTTAATATGTCTGTGAGGAAGTATTTACTGAGATTTATGTTGTTTTACTTATGTGTCTGTAAAGAGAGATGACAGAGACGGCAGAGAGCGCCCCCTGTCTGTTTTCTTTATTTGACAAAAGCACAGTTTTGTTGTTATTATATGCAAATATGCAAATAAAAGTCAACACTTTACAGATTCGAATGATGCCAGAGTACATCAATTTGAGGAATAAATGTTGACCCTATAGGCTTAATTGTGTGCATTATGGCGGATTTTGGTGCCGATTTGATACTTGCCGCATCAGTAAAACAAATGTTTATGGATTAGAAAAATGTATTTATGGATTAGAGTTTATTTATTTATTTTTTATATCTAAGTGAAGAAAGGACGTTGTGAATAAACGTGTGTTGCGTCGAAGGTTTTACTTTTCTCTCTTTTATATTTATTAATTTATATTTGTTATAATAATGCTCAAACAGAAATGCCCGCAGCAATAAACACACGTAAAAAAAATTGTGTCGTTAAAATAAATTTGCATTTGCGTTATTAACGCATTATTTTGACAGCTCTAATTAAAATGTTAATACCAAACGAATTTCAAATTCTGTTACTAATGAATGTATCCAGGCTGAACATTTACATTTTACATTTACATTTTACGCCATTTAGCAAACGCCCTTGTCCAGAGCGACGTACAAAAGTGCTTTGAGTCTCTAGCAATGAATAAATCTACACTGGTACGCTAGATTGCTAACTTAATATAAATATAACTCTTGAATTCTACAAATGAAACTTGAAAAGTGATAATTTAAGTGTTTCAGGAAGAGGTAGGTCTTCAATCGTCGCTTGAAGATAGCCAGGGACTCCGCTGTACGGACATCTAGGGGAAGTTCATTCCACCACCTCGGTTACAGAACAGAGAAGAGCCTTGAAGTATACTTACCTCTCATTCTGAGAGAAGGTGGTACCAGTCGAGCAGTGCCGAACATCCACCATATAGAGCACAAGCAAAGCAAATATAATAATAATCAGGTGATCAGGAATGTCTCTGTTCTCAGTCATGTTACATCACTGACTCCCTCTGTCTTATCCACATTGACCCCAGGAAATGATACACCAGTGGTGGATTGCAAAAACACTCGATGAGAAGAAACAGGTTGATGGGCTGAAAACTGCACACAATAAGAAGAAAAAAATATGAACATTTCACCAAATAGGTTTAAATTAAAGTAACAAGGCTGTTTAGAAAATGTAAGAAGTAGAAAGTACAGATATTTGTGTAAAAAATTGTGAGTGAAAGTAAAAAGTTGCCAAAAAAAATGTATAGTAAATTAAAGTACAGATAGTAGAAAAATCTATTTAAGTAGAGTAAGTATTTGTACTTCATATTCCCCACTTCTGCATGCAAGTCCCTGTGTAAGGATATAAAAAGTATGTTATTAGAACAAATGCATTGATATAATACTGTGATTTAAATCAATACCATCTGATTCAATTATTCATCAGCTCTGTGGTATAAAGCTTAAAAATCCACACTGTCGGCTGAATAACAATGAGAGAATCATTTGAAAAGAAGGGTTTTAGTCTATGATACTTTCTTTACTAGGGAATATATGGAAGGCTATTTGTGTGGATAGTGGACAAAATCAACGCTGCAATCTACAGAGCACCGACTAATAAGGACAGGGTCATCCACAGATCCATCGGGCTGCTTGACATCTTCGGATTTGAGAATTTCAACATCAACAGGTGTGCGGCACTTTTTCTATTCTGCCATGATGTTCGAGCTTCTAATCCTCATTTTAATCGCTGTTTTGTCTTGTTTTTTGGTCAGCTTTGAGCAGCTGTGCATCAACTTTGCCAATGAGAATCTGCAACAGTTCTTTGTGCAGCATGTTTTTAAGCTGGAGCAGAAGGAGTACAACTTGGAGCACATCAACTGGCTGCACATCGAGTTTACGGATAACCAGGATGCTCTGGATATGATCGCCAACAAGCCTATGAACATCATTTCACTTATTGATGAGGAGAGCAGGTTCCCCAAGGTAAGTATAGGAAAGCACAATTAGACAGGCTATGAGTTGAACAAATAAAATTAAATAAAGGTAACAATATATAACCTCAGCTACCAAACATAAGTTTATGAACACCTTATGTTCTTAAGGCAAATCAATTAGCTTGTGGTTTAATGTGATATTACTTAGAGTTTGTTATTTCAGCCAGGTCTGACACAACCATACACCTTTTTTGGAGTATAGAATACGGTGAAAAAGATGTACAGTGTCAATTATACAGTAAATCAACTTTTCAATAATCATGCTATTACATTGGACCTTATAGCTTTACTAATTCTGGATTTTTTTCTGGATATTTTTTGTACCCAGATACATTTTTTTAATGTTCTTCAAGGTTTTAAAACATTTTCAGAGCATATTTCAATAGGGAATAGAGAGTTTAAGTTGTTAAATAAACATGTAAATATTCTGGAATAATGCACAACTTACATTTAAAACCCCTTCAAATTTTCAATGACTCTCAAATTACAAACAACTTACACCCTTTTCTATATAAAAAGGAATCTGTCTTTCTATCCATGAAGCAATGCATTTTATAAATATCTTTACAAATCGACAAATAAATATATCCATATCTAAATATCATGTTACTAACACATTTTTAATGTATTAATATAAATGGATATTAAAATGTTAGCAAGATACAGGTTGTTTCAGAAATGTTGTGAATAAATTAATTATTATTTTTATTAATTCAATATTTTTTATACCTTAACAGAGGATTTTAATTCAATTACTGTACCTTTTTTTCCCTTTACTGTCAATGCTTGAAATATTTCATTATCACAATGATACTGACATAAGATGTTCATAAATATCAAGGCATTGCTGCTGGTAATGTGTGTATTAAATAGCATCTAACAAACATTTTTTTCTTTAAAAAAACTTCTCATCACATTGCAAATTCATACATGTGGCTCAGAATGTACAAGTAGATCAAAATGTGAAAAAAATCTATTTAAAAATAAGGTACAGATTCGGTAGCATGGTAGTGCACATGACAGATGTGCAAACAGCATTAATAATGTACAGTGCATAGTAGGTTTTTTAACATAGATCATAGTAGAAATGTTTAGTTTACTGTCTGTGATCAGGATGGAGTAATAGTGGTTGTGCATTCTTCAGCAGTTTAACAAGACACATGATGGATTGCCAGTGATTCAATCAAAAAAATTAATCATTAAAAAAGTTGATATAGGAAAAATGTATCCTGATGCATGTGTTCAAATGTATGACACAGAAGGTTATTTGGCACAAATGTGTGATGTAGAAGTCAGATGTTTTATGTGTTTTTTTAGGGAACTGATGCCACCATGCTGCACAAACTGAACTCCCAGCACAAATTTAATGCAAACTACGTCCCTCCTAAACACAGCCACGAAAGCCAGTTTGGCATTCAGCACTTTGCTGGTGTGGTCAACTATGAAACCAAAGGTACTTCCCAGGCTCGCTAATCCTTCTGTTATTTTGGGGGAAAATACTATCTATGATCCTACTGAACTCATTTTGAAATGTTATCATGTTATAACTTATTTATTCTGGTTGGTTTTGGAGACCTTATATAACACTTACATTACAAAACATAACATACATACAAGACATAACATACATACATAATCTCTCCTCTCGCATTATGGTGACCAGAAATAGTTAGCTACAATGTTTCTCCCTTATATGCTAGCAACTGTATATACCCAAAATGTATAACAAGTAAATTTGTGATTCTCATGGTTGATTTGAATAACCTTTAGTTTTAACCATAACACTTTAAGTTATAGAATTTTTTTTATAATTTCTGTTATTCATTTGTCTGCTATTTATTAATCAACAACAAATGTTAATGTTTGTCCATTTATAGTTACATGTATTATTGTGGATTGCCACAAAACTAGGCCCTAGCATAACTTATTTTATATAAGCTTTTTTCTTGAAGATAATAAGGCCAACACACACACACACACACACACACACACACACACACACACACACACACACACACACACACACACACATACGCACACACGCATCCACAAACGCAAACACACACTCACACAGCTTGGTATTTTGCTGTGTGCTAAAAAAAACAATAAATCCATCTGTAAATGTATTATGTCCTTCACCCCATCAATGCCCCTCTATGGAGCATCTGTCATACAAGAAATGTATTTCAAAAAGAACATTAGTAGATATGACTACCTAGAAACCACTTTCAGACCTGTTTTTATAGAACACCTACTGAGTATCTTTTGTGTAAAATGACATATTATAGGCTATTTTTGATTCTATTTTAAATGTTAACTTTCTATTTAATGGGTAAACACTGTTTATGTGGGGTACATCACAGCATTACCCTTTTATCATGCACCTCAGTGTCTTTTTATCAGAGTCTGTTTCTACTTTGACAGGTTTTCTGGAGAAGAATAGAGACAGTCTCCACAGTGACATCATCCAACTGGTGCACTCTTCCAAAAACAAGTTCATCAAACAGATCTTTCAGGCTGACGTCGCCATGGTGATGCCCTTTTCTGACACTAAATCCCTGTTTATCCTGCATTAATGTGCCTCCATTAACTCCACTTTGGAAACACATCAATCACACCGCAGTCAGGCCTAAGTTCATGTTGACTAGCCGGTGAAAGATTGAATATTGTTTTTTTCCTTCAGACTTTTTCTAACTAGTTCTTTAGATTTGGCTGTCCCTCTATCTCCCCACAATAACACTCAACTTGGTGATGCCATGTTTCATTTGTTTGTGTGCTTATTGTTTATTGTTGTGTGCTACATTTTGGCTGTAATCGCTTGGCAGAGACTCTGCCTATTCAGTTTTTCTAAATTCTTTAAACACCAATCAATTCACTCTCTTTTTCTTTCTATTATTCTTATTATCCATTTTTCACTCTTTCATTCCGTCGGCCTTCAGTATCTCTGTGGCTATGTGCAGACCACTGTGTCCCCTCAGAAGGTACTGTAAATCACTGCTTGTATCCCTGTACACTCCCCGTCCTTAGTGCTATCTCTGTACCATTAATCTACCACACTCTCTCTCAGCGGTCTCTTTCTCTCAAATTCATTCCTGTGGTTGTTTTCTCAGTGGAAAACAGCTCTGGCAGTGTAGAAGCATGATTTATTAACCCCAACAGTGGCATTCAGTAGAGTGATACTTACTGGGGAAATGTTAGTCATCAACTGGAAGTAATAGAGGCAACAACGTTTCTGGTTCTAGTTCAAGTGCATTGTGGTCTGTTTTTTTTTTTTTTTTTTTGCTTTTTCATGATACTTTGCTAAGCAAAAACTGAGTTTGCTTATGACTTTCCTGGCAAAGTAAGCTAGAGGAGGGGAAAATCTTTCAAAAAACTAAGTTTGGCTATTTTTTATATGCTGTATCTGGCATTTGTGTCTTTTCTCCATTATGCTCACTCAAAACTTGGAGAGACACAGACAGAATCTCAATGAGTCCAAATAGAGTAACAGACAGAAAGACAAATATGAAAAGAGAAAAGCATAAAAGGTTTCTTCGCATAAGACAAAGGCAGAAGCTTTGGAGGACAGGAATGGCTGAGGTGAATTTGTGAATTTGAAATAGTCTTTGCATGTGCTGTATTTGTGTGTTTGTGGTATGTATTTGCAATAATAACTCTGCCAATGATGCAATGCTTTTGTGATTTGTGATGTGTTTGTGTGTGTGTGTGTGTGTGTGTGTGTGTGTGTGTGTGTGTGTTTGGCCAGGGAATGGAGACTCGGAAGCGTTCTCCGACTCTGAGCAGTCAGTTTAAACGCTCCCTTGAGCTGCTCATGAGGACTCTGAGCACATGCCAGCCCTTCTTTGTGCGTTGCATTAAACCCAATGAGATCAAAAGGCCAATGGTGAGTCTGCAGCCAAAAACTTTAGATCGGTTGACTAAACAAAACATGTTCCATGTTGCATCTTTAATTTTTTGATTTGCTTTAATGACTGTTTTTAACTCTGGGAAATGCTTTTGTTCCCTTTTTAAATAAAAAATCTTCACATGGTGTTCAAAAATCATATACTCAAGATTGTTTGAGATACTGAATATCTTCTAATGGTTAGAGGTTTGAGATAGCATATTGCTAAGCAGGTAGTCCAACTACCATCACCATGCCCTAGCCATGTATCAGCAGTTCAATACTACAAATGCAACCAAACACGTCTGACGAAAAACTGATTTAATTGTGTTCAATACCCCTGTAATTCTTCGTATTATTTTCTTTGCAGTTGTTTGATAGGGGTTTGTGTGTACGTCAACTGCGGTATTCTGGAATGATGGAGACGATTCGAATCCGCAGGGCGGGATATCCCATACGTTACACCTTCTTTGAATTTGTTGACCGTTACAGGGTTTTCATGCTAATGACCAAACCTGCCAATTTACAGGTACGTTAGCAGGACAGCAAAGCAAAATAAATGTTCTTACAGGTTCAAGGATATAAACATGCAAATTCCAAATAGTAGACATGACCCCAAAGAACATACTCTGAATTTTCTATCCGATCAACTGGGTAATTGTCTAAATCATAGGTTTTAATAAATAATTGCATCCTAATATGTTATTGTTTGTATAGTAACACCATCCTAGTTATTTACAGGAATGAGTATGGAGGTTGCTGCACATACACAGATTTTCTTTTTTTTTTTTAAGTTAAATAATTTTCAGTTTGGTGAACTTTTTTAAGAAAACAATTATTTAACATTTATGGCAAAAGAGGAAAAAGAAAGAAAAAAAATTGGGTGCAATAATGCAAGTGATAAACAAAGCATGTATTAAATGTGATTAGATATAAATTAAACACGTTGTGCTGTTATTTATTTACATTTCTGTGATGTTAGAAGAAACTAAATCAAGTTCAGGGGGGTAACAATAGCTATGCTTTTTGTTGGGTGCATCCCAACATTCCATCGTTGATTATTTATAACAGAACACCTCCAAGTGTCTGTCTATAGTCAAGTATTGACTGATTTATAGGCGGATCTGAGAGAGACATGCCGGAGAATAGCGACAACTGTCCTGGGACATAATGATGACTGGCAGATAGGAAAAACAAAGATCTTTCTCAAGGTTTGATTGATTTTTTTAAACTGTTTAATAGTTTTGTATTGGCATCAACAAAATATCTGCAAAATCAGGAGTCTTGATATATTCTGAAAAGCCTAATACTGATCAGAATCAGTGGAACTGTTTATGAAATGCATTGGCAGATTTTTTTTCCTTGCTTTATGTTGTAGGCTCACCATGACATGCAGCTGGAGATTGAGAGGGACAAGGCCATCACAAACAAGGTCATTTTTATTCAGAAATCCGTTCGTGGACGGAAAGAGAGGTAATGAAGTCTAGTAATGGGGATGTTTGGAAGGAACATTTGAAGGCATATGTGGTATATGTGATCACTAATGCTTTTTTAACCTCCAGGGCCAATTTCCTAAAGGTTAGAAGATCTGTGATATTGATCCAGAAGATATGGAGAGGCTATATCTGTAGAAGGAAGTATAAAGTGGTATGGATTTTTTTAATGGTTAATCTAATATGTTATTAACACTGAACACTGAATGATAATTTGAATGTATACTAAACCTGTAGCCAGTTTTTTTTGTTGTTGTTTGTTTGTTACATCACATTTTTAACAAAAAAAACCCTTTTGGACAAATATGCATGTCAGACAAAAACTATTAAGATGATAGAATAGGAAAACAAAACTATTAGGAATTAAAGAGAAAGAGTAAACATTCATTCTATTTTGAACTAATTCAAATGTCTGAAACTGAATAAAATCTTAACAGATAACTAAATTTTGTTAGCTATCCCTGGTACAGCATGATATTTACTAATAATGAAGCTGATATGAGTATCCTGTATGTCAATATGAGACAACACCTAAAGTACATCAACCTCTATCTCTATCATCACTCATTATTACAGAGTAAGTGCCCTTAGGATATAATTCTATCTATCCAAACATAACAGTCATCCTCCTTTAAACTTTTTAGAAAATAATATTATAATGTTCTAAATTCTATTTTATAATATTGGGACTGTAAAAAAAAATAAAAATCTATCCAACAAGCTCTTGTAAGAGTAAACCAGAACGGGATGAAAGTGCAAATCCATCCATCACATGGACCACTTCACAACCTTTTGTGCTGTTAGACTCTAAATAAGCTAACAGCAGCATTTTTATGGCTTCTTACACAGCATTCAGTTGCTTTAGCTTCTATCTGAGTGGGAGGCCATAGCTCAGTGGTAAAGGCATTGGACTTTGGATCGGAAGGTCACAAGGCCAAATACATCCACCACCAATGCTGGGCCCTTGAGCAAGGCCCTTAACCCTCCCCTGCTCAGTTGGAAGTCACTCTGGATAAGGACATCTGCTAAATGCCATAAATATAAATGAGTGTTATCAGGTATTAATGCTAGCATTTTGTAAAGTATTTTATTCAGCTATGAAAGCTTATCTAGCTTAGTTAATTCTTTTTAATATTATAAATGATAATTTATAATACTGCTACAAATGTGGCATGATTAATTCTCTACCCACAGATTCAGTTTCAGTGTAAGCTAAAAATTTTAACACTGTGTAGCAGTCATCAAAAATTATTTGACATGGGTGCTTATAGATTTACTTTTGTGCATTGGGTTTCCGCAGTGTTTAAATAATTTAAATGTCTCTTCTGGGCCTAAAACTAGCCGTATACTTTATAATATATTGTGCCAAATAGTTTATATTTTATATAATCATATAATTTCAACAGACTATACCTGGCTATTGTTCAACTCAATTATGTACATGATGGGCCTCCAACCACTTGAAGTTTTCCACCACTTTATGTTCTATAAATGCATTCCCTCACAGTGAAATCTATTTCTGTTTACCTGTCAGATGTGCCTGGGTTTCTTGCGGCTTCAGGCCCTCTGGAGGTCCCGGAAACATTACTTGCTCTACAGAGAGCTCAGGAAACACATCATTCTGCTCCAGGGTCAATGTCGAGGCTTCCTGGTGAGGCAAACATTCTGGAGACGCGTAAATGCCATCCGCATTATCCAGGCCTATGCCCGTGGCATGATAGCACGCAGACTGTGCAGAAGGCTCAGAGTGGAGGTACAGCACCACTGTTGCATTTTGCAAATGGACTGGAGCAGGAGATTTACTTTTTATAATTGTTGAAAAAATTCAGGATGTCCTGTCACAAGAAAATTATCCTTAAACATAGTACAATTTAATCAAACAACTTTTTACTCTCAGGATTTGTGTAAATTTGTCCTTGTGTGTGCACAGAGGGAGCATAGGCTGGAAGCCGAGAGGCAGCGTCTGGCTGAAGAAGAGCAGCTGAGGAAGCAGATGACCGCACGCAGGGCTCGAGCTGAGGCTGACAGAAAACACCAGGAGCGCCTGGCTGAGTTGCACCGTGGGCAGGAGGAGAGGAGGCAGGCTGAGCGTGAGGAGGGGCGCCGTAAGAAGGAGCTGCTCGAGCAGATGGAGAGAGAAAAGCAGGAACCAGTCAGCGATTCTGACATGGTGGATAAAATGTTTGGCTTTCTGAGCAGCTCTAGCTCGCTCCTGAACATGGAGGTTGAAGCACCTGCAGGATTTGAGGTGGAGCACGGAGAATCATTTATGAACTCACCTGTACTTATCATTACTAATTGATGTTCATCTCTGTAGATTTTACAGCAATGTACAGCATTTTATAAAACAATAAAAATAAAGGTTTGTCAGTGTTTTGGACTTTTGTTTAAAAAAAAATACAAAAAAAAAAAGGTATAAAAGAATGTTTTGCAATTTTTCCCAAACAGTAGATCTGATTGGATTTTTTTATTATTCACTTTAATACTTAGTTAATGAAATATATTAGGTTGATTATGAAAATCAATGAATGTGCATTTTTATGTTGTATAAAATCAGATATATAAATACATGTACTTGTTTGATCACAGAGATGCACGTTTTATAAATATATTTATTTGTCTCTGTATATCATTGATGATTTTGTTTTCTATTTGGTTAAAGCCAAAGGGCATAAAAAGGCCAAATATTATAAGAAAAAAATTATATAATTATTGAAATCATTTCATGCTGGAAGAGTATTTTACTTAGTAATAATTAAACTTTAAATGTATAAAAGAGACATTTTGACCTGAATAGAATCATTTTAGGGATTAATACGTTTAATATGCGGTATTGTTGACTTACATTTAACCACAACAAGGAATTTGTCCATTCATTTTTACTTTCCTGTAAGATACTACATTATTTATTGAGCATATTATGAATTGTAAATGTCTTACTTGTAGTTAATCCAAATAAAACTAATTATTACTCTTATGTTTGTGTGATAGGATCTGGAGAATGTTCACAAAGACTCTGAAGAGGACAGCATTGAGACTCTTCCTCGTCCCGATGAGGAACTGGAGGACCTGTCAGAGTACAAGTTTGCAAAGTTTGCTGCTACCTACTTCCAGGGAAACACAACCCACACATATGTGCGTCGGGCTCTGAAGCAACCTCTGCTCTACCATGAGGATGAAGGAGACCAGATAGTGAGAAACCCTTGTTTTATAGTATTTCTCATACTTTGCCAAACATAAACAAAGGAATTTACCATTTAATTTCATTAATTACTTTTCTCTCAACCATACACTCAACATACATAAAAGTTGGGTTACATTAAACCTTTCCCTAAACCTGTGATTAAATATACATCATCCAGCATTGAGAGTAACTGACCTATTTGTTATGCTTTGACCCGCCCCTTGGCTAATCATTGTGTAATGTTTCTCTCTTTACAGGCTGCTTTGGCTGTGTGGGTCACTGTACTGAGATTTATGGGGGACATGCCTGAGCCCAAGTATCAAATCAGTGTCAGTGACGGCAGTGAGAAGATCCCAGTTATGACCAAGATCTATGAGACTCTGGGCAAGAGGGCATACAAGAGGGATCAGCAAGGCCTGCAAAGGGCTGATGAGGTAATCACATCAGCATTCAGCATTTAAGCTGTTGTGGTTATTTGTCTGGCCCTCATTTTCCACACAAACCCTTAACCTGGAGTCATTGTAAAAAAAATGTGGTTCCAAATGTGTTTACATAATCTGGTCATTTTTGGCATAATTTTTGTATAGTATTTTAATTTTAGAATGTGAATATGATTTTAATGACCTCAGTTTAAAATGTGATTACTTATTCTAACCCTGGGAAGGACAAAAATAAATAAAATCCTTTTGCTAAAAAAAAAGAAAATTCATTTGAATAGGAAAGAACATCATAAATACACTTCTGTTAATGGTTTGTTTCACCAAAGTCACAGTACAAGTCTATGGGTTGTTTTTGTCAAATACAACCAAAAAGCTGCTAATTATAATAGCACACACAATTACTACAATTAATCACAGGGCTGTTGTATTCTCATACCACGATGGCCAGTATATAATAAAAGGTTGGTCTGCTTTGTGACAAGTAAAGGGTAAAGTTATGTCCTTGAGTTTTATGCCACATGAGCAAGTTAGGGCAGAGGATTACAGTCTATATCATAACATTAATTATAATTAAAGCTAAATATGCCCTCCATAATCCAATTTATAAAAGAAACCAGAATTTATTTACTGAATATGCCAAATGAATGAATAAATTAAATGCACTAAATGGGTTTAGTTTTTACAGATTGCAATTATTACATTACATTTTACATTACATTTGTGTTACATTTTTAAAACAATTTTAAATAAAATGCTTTCTTGGGTAAATTATATAAAATAATGTTTTTTTCAATCAAATGAATGCATCCCTGTACCTGGCACAAGGCCCGATGTACTCACTTAAAAGACAGAATCGGCAGTTTCTGCTAACGCATGTGGCTGCTAAATATGCACTGTTTCTTGATACTCTGCTGTTTTTCTACACCTGACCTGACCCACAAATGTGGCCATCATACCAGCTGGTTTGTGTCCCTCGAGTCTCTGACGCTTCTACCCAAACGGACATGAGGCTCCCTGATACTAACCCATTTCCAGATATTGGTAATGACTGCATTGTATCCTGTTCTAGTGGCAGTGTTGATTCATGATTACAGGCCTGACAGACCTGTATGGGACTCAGTTCATACAGGCCACGCTGGCCAAGAACAAATAATTATCTCACAAATGCCTGGTTAACCATGCTCACTTTGTGCACAGGAACATTGTTATGCTGAAACAGGTTTGAGACGCTTTGTCCAGTGAAGGGAATATTAAAAAGTAAAGCAAAAGAAAGTACATATGTATGTTTATATTACATACGATTAGCTTGGCACCATGTCGTATAATAAATACGTCCTATGTTTTGTTGTTTCTCTTTCAGACTACTGTTATTGACAGTCAGAAGAAGAACAGCATCAGGCATAAGCTAGTGTCTCTTACACTAAGGAAGAAATCAAAAATAACAGATGAGGTGAGAGCACTGTGTCATTTACAAGGCTGTCCAGTTTAAAATGTCCAGTTAAAGTGTCCAGTTTGGGTAAGCCTGTGCCTCAGATTTATGGTCTTGATTAAAAGGAGTGGGACTCAATATAGTCTTCTGCTATTGTAACCCATCCATCTTGAAGTTTGATTTTTTTGTGCATGCTAAGATGCCTTCCTGTTCACCAAAGTTAGCAACCAAAAGTGATTATATGAGTTGCATAGTTCTTAGCAGCGTTTTACTCTGACCTCTCTTTTAGTAAGGCATTGTCACTGCAACTCACTGACAGGAAACAAAAATGTGTATAAAAAACTAAAATTTTTTAGGAGCAGTTAATGAAATATTTAAATCAGCCTATCTACTACCAACATGCAGATGCGATTAATGTCACAGAGCTCATGTTTTCATCATTCTGATATAGTTGTACAGTAACATTAACTGAAATTCCTGAACTGTATCTGCATGATTTTATGCTCTGTGCTGCTCCCACATAATTACAGTTAAAGTGGTTTAATAGCATTTCAAGAGTGTATATATTTGCTATAGCTGCACTGGAACATTTCACATTGTGTATCACTGCTTTATGTCTTTGTTATCATATTGGGTCTAAAATGTAATTTCAGTATAAAGTATACTGTTCATATTATTCTTGCAACTTCAGTACAAAATTAAAGAAGCTTCATTCAGACATTACAGGACTTGATCAGCTGTCTGTTCCATTGTTATTTCATAGTGAGATTGCTAGCTGCTAAAAAGATAAAATTACAGTTTTGTAGTGTTTATGTTTTGTTTAGGTGACCAAACACCTGACTGATGGTGATTGCAGTCTACAGTGGATGATGGAGGATCGTCCCACTTCCAACCTGGAGAAACTTCACTTTATTATCGGGAATGGAATTTTGCGTCCTGCTCTGAGGTAAATTATGACAGATTAATATTTCTGGCACACTCACATATATGATACTCTTACATGGATACACTAATGTTCTATTTAAAATCAGATTTTTATGAAAATGTCTTTCTTGGGCATTTTTCCTTGTTGTTGCTCTTCTGACTTTCTGAATAGGGATTTAAGTCTATTCCTAAATTTCTGTAATGTTGCTTAGTGGCAGATGTTAAAAGTGCTTTCAAAATACAATAAAATCAAACAAGTTAAAATAAATTCAATGTCATCAGTAATACTATACATGGCCCCCGTGTTTGTCTTTAACAGGGATGAAATCTACTGTCAGATCTGTAAGCAGCTGACCCAAAACCCTTCCAAAAACAGCCATGCTCGTGGCTGGATCCTCCTCTCTCTGTGTGTGGGATGCTTTGCACCATCGGAGAAATTTGTCAAAGTAAAGACACTACACCCTCATTTTTTTAGATCAATTTATCTTAAAAAAGACAAATGAAAACTCTATTAGTCACAAATTTAATACTCTTCTCCCCTCCAATTCTTTTCTGCAGTATCTGCGGACATTCATTATCTCCGGACCTCCTGGCTACGCCCCGTACTGTGAGGAGAGACTGAAGCGTACTTCTATGAACAATACACGAACCCAGCCTCCTTCATGGCTCGAACTGCAGGTGCTGTCACTGTTTTCCCCTGCAGCCATTATGCTCACTCATTTTTCTTCATTTGGCGGACTCTGACAAGGCAGAATTTAATTTAGGCATCTAGCTGAGCAGTTGCTTAAAGGTGCAATGGTAGCACTCTGGTAGCCATCAGATTTGAACACTGCCCAGAATTATAAACATTGTGCTAACACTGCTGTTACCTCAGAAGAAGTAATTGGGAATGCAATATAATTGTGTATAAATGTTTTTTCTTTCTTTAGGCCACCAAATCAAAAAAGTCCATCATGTTGCCAGTGACCTTCATGGATGGCACCACTAAGACCCTGCTAACAGACTCAGCCACTACTGCTGCAGAGCTCTGTAATGCCCTGGCAGACAAGATCGAACTGCAGGACCGGTTTGGTTTCTCTCTGTACATCGCTCTATTTGATAAGGCATGTTCTTCAGCTTCTAGGTGTTATCAATTAAGAATGATGCTAGTACTTGGCTTGTACAACATGATGCACTTTAATGCATTCTGTATTACTAGAGTAAATTGTAATGGATTAGTTCAGACTATGGGCATCATATAGTATACAGATTTATCATGTTTGTGAGAGTTCAAGTATTAGAGAGACTGAAAGTGCAACAAAGAATTAAATAGACGTTAAATAAATAAAGGGGTTTAACATTCAGAGATTAAAATAACAGACAGAAATATAAAGACTTCGAATATTTGAAAGACTTAAAACTTCAAACTAAAGCAATTTAGAGATTTTCAATGTAATTAAGCACTTTAGAAACTTATATTAGTACATAAAATACTTCAGAGAATGAAAGCAGCTCTCAGTCATTTTAAAGTTTGCACAAAAGTTTTATCTATAGCCCCAATTCCAAAAAAGTTAGGAAAAAGGTTTAATGTATATGCAAACAATGTAATGATTTGCAAATCTTCTGAATCCATATTTTATTCACAATAGAATATAGAAAACATATCAAATGTTTAAACTGAGGAAATGTATCTTTTTAAGGAAAAAATATGGTAATTTTTTATTTGATATGGAAATTCTTTTTGGAAATCATGGACACTGTGTCATAGAGAGTAAAGATGAGATGGACCATCTGGTTTATCATCAATGCTCAGTTCAGAAAACTTCATTGCTGATGTCATGGATGTTCACTAATGCCTATGGACTGGACTGCTTTCACATCTGAAAAGGCACAATATATGCTGGAATGTATAAAGAGGTTTTAGATCAACAAATGCTTCCATTCAGACATTTCACTCTTTCAAAACATTCAGATTATCATAAAAATGAAATAATATGACAAAAAAGACCTGGCACTATTGAGCAGCTAGTTGTATCAGACACAATTTGGAAAACATTCTTCTTCCAAAATTCTAGCAATTGGTCTCCTTAGTTCCCAGACTTATACAGACTGTTGTTAAATGTAAAAGAGATGCTACACAATGTTAAACATGGCCCACTTCCCACTTTTTGTGTTGTCGCGGATCTTTTCCCAACTTTTTTTAAATATAGTTTATAAGAAAATGCATTAATATACAAAGGGATTCCTTTTTCTTGTAACTGTCATTATCTTGAACAAAATGTATTTTATTTTGCACGTACACACGAGTGTTTAATTTTTTTTTTTTCCTATACTTGTGTACTATTTTCTTAGGTGTCTTCTCTTGGCAGTGGAAAGGACCATGTGATGGATGCAGTGTCACAGTGTGAGCAATACGCTAAAGAGCAAGGGGCTCAGGAGCGCAATGCCCCCTGGAGGCTATTTTTCAGGAAAGAGATCTTCACACCCTGGCACAACCCTGCTGAGGACAGTGTGGCCACCAACCTTATCTACCAGCAGATTATCCGTGGAGTCAAGTTTGGGGAGTACCGCTGTGACCGGGTGTGTAATGTAGTTGGTTTATTCTACAACAAATTAAACAGTGTGACTTTTATATGCATACTTACTTTGTGATGACTGTAGGAAGAGGACTTGGCTGAGCTGGCTTCTCAGCAGTACTACATAGACTATGGGTCAGAGATTCTTCAAGAAAGATTACTTAGCCTCATCACTTCATACATCCCAGACAGAGAGATCAGTGGCTCCAGAACTGTGGACAAGTGGGCCCAGATTATAATGTCACTTCACAAAAAGGTAAGCACAATAATTTATGTGTTAAACAGGACGTTAAATCAGAAAGGGAAAAGAAATGAGCAGTGGAGGGCCCAGGGCCAGCAAGGCCTTCTCTGCTATTCTAAACACTATCAGAATCACTGACTTAAATTTTTATGTATTTTTTTTCATGAATATGCATTCAATTATATCCAGTAGTCTATTCTTTTCACTTCATAGCTTTTTTCTTGGTTTTGATGCATTAAGTAGTGTCTTTTTGTGTAAGCGTTTCTATCAAATCAGATTTTATCCGCACATCACTTAATGCTGAGGTCAAAGGAATATGCATCAAGCCTTTGGAATTAACAGTGAGGGCGCCTGTAGCGCAAAGTACACGTTGCTTAAATCTGTGGCTGTAACCAATCAGGTTTTATGTTGACGACACTGGGGCCATCTAGCAGGCGTGCAATAACATTGGCATTTTTACATCCAACAATTGGATGGTCAGAGAGCACACCAGTCACAGCTAGCAAACCGCATCTGTCGGAAATTGCACAAGCTCAAATATATTCATATGGTTTTAATAACTAATTTTCATTCCACAGTGGACAGAGGAGAATATTATGATTTGGTTACAGATAAACATACAAAGCCATTTTCAAGAAGGACTTTTTGAGAACAGCTGGACATTGTGAGGAAACGTCAACTAAAACAGTTTAAAATAGTTGTTAATTTAATCATTTATACTTTTGCATTTTCTTTCATGTAGAATGTGCACAAAAATGCACATTCAGCTTTGAATTTAAATCTCCAAGAAAATTGTACTGAACCGATAAATAGCTAAAAAATGTTTAGATATCCAGGGGTTTCTTTTATTAGGTTAATATTAATGCTTCTGCTAGAGATAATGTATGGCTATGGCTGTGGCTGCAGTGAAAGGAGACTTGCTTTGGGTTAATTGGGTTTCTTGCTTTAGCAATGGTATTAATTCTAGCTTTATGAGAGACCTGTCTGTGATGCAGTGCTCTGTTATAATGCGTCTCTGTATAATATTTATGCTCTCTATAGCATCATAATGATGGTATTAAGAGGTGGATTAATTCAGCTAGCCTAGCTGTAAAATGCACAGGCTGCTCCTGGAAATGAAAGAATAATTTAAACTGTTTTAAGAATGTTTCAAATTGTATAGAATAATAAAGAGAAGCATTAATGCCAAAGTGCTAATAAGGAGAAATATAGCAAGTAAAGAAAATTATCTTTAAGACACTATGTTCAACTACTAGCCAAACAAAATGGCCACAAAACATTTAGTCACTTTTAAATCTACTATTCTAATATTCGAATCTAATATTCCCATATTGGTCAAAATGGGGTCAAACCTTTTTTTTTTTTCATCTGCTTTTTTAAGGAATGCATGCTGATTATGCTAATAGCATTTAATGAAATTGATTCCAAAATATCCACTTTCCAATACTTAGCTGTCCATTAGCTGTTCATTAACTTGGACAGTATTGCAGTGATGATTGTTTCCAATCATTCAAATCGAATTCTTAAGCCATGTAAATACTGTATCTACATATAATATATTGCTGAAACATGTGGCTTGCATGCCCTATTTCATTTTATATATGATCCGCCTGTTTTTACTTATTACAATATTGCAGTTGATAACAGAATGACAATGAGCTGTCTGGAAGTCATCACTGAGTCAAATCCCCTTTTGTTGTTTTGTAACATCACCACAGGCAGAAGGACATAAAGTTATACTTATGCAGATTTTTAGAAATGTATATTTTCATGAGTGTAGAAGAGTACATGATGTTTTAAGCATTGTTGTATGTGCACAATTTATTACTTAACATGGTTAAAAACTAAATAATTAATTGTACAATTGTTCAGGTATACTGTAGATGCAACCTACTAACTTAAATTCACGCTTTTTTAATAGACAGAATTCATGTAATACTCCTTGAAAACTGTAAGTGTAAGCTCTCTGAGACACTGTGTTCTCCAAGACACCGGTGCCATTATATCTGTGACTGTTCTGCCGCCCTGCATCATTTAACATTTGGCCATGACCTGTTATCTGCTCTTTGTGTGTGCCAAAGGGTTTTAATTTTATTCTTATCTGCTCCTTATTTCAATGTAATATCAGATTGAAAAAATGTATTCTGCTATTTTGTGACCTTAGGAAAAATAAAACAACAAACGGTGAACAACAAAAACAGCAAATTTGAAGAAAAAAAACCACACACACACACACACACAAACACACACACACACACACACACACACACACACACAGCCTAATATAATTTCACATGACCATCACATTAAAAAAAAGTTTTTAGACTATTTTTTATCACAAAAATGACAACATTATCAAATTTTTCTCAAAATGTTAATTTTCTTTAACTTTAAGGAGCAAGTTGTGAATTGACTGATGAGAACTGAGGGAACGTTAATTGCCTTTTCCCTCTTTCAAAGGTGGCTGGTTTAATTAGCCGTCTGCTTTCCGTGGGCCAAAGTGATGGGCATGAATTTTTAACGATGCAGGAAATCTATATTATGGATCATCCCAGCAGATTATTATTGCATTTGCTCATTAGATATAATGCACATTGTAAGATCCTGTGAGGACGCATAGTGACAGCAGAGAAAGAGGTTCTAGTTATTGACCCTTTTAATCACCACAGGGAATCTACATACAGAAGAACTTTGACCCACAAAGAGTGAAGGAGGACGTGGTGGATTTTGCTCGGTTCAAGTGGCCTTTGCTTTTCTCACGCTTCTACGAGGCCTTCAAGTTCTCAGGTATTGTTATTGTTAAACATAGGCATAGCATGGTCTTTTTTCAGTGACACACATTGACACAGGCAGAGCTTACATTGAACTAGATCAACCACAATAGTTAGCCTAATGTTAGCTAGCTCACTAAAACACTTTAGTTTTTTTTTACCTAACATTAGTTAGCTTACTGGCCAACCGCTACTTAAAATGTGATTGCTACAGAAATATTATCAAAGCTAGCTTTCTAACATTAGCTATCATTGTACTGAATTTGTACTTGCCCTATAGCTAAGGTGCCTGAAACTAATACCTGTGGTACTTGAATACCTATATAAAGACTATTCTTTAAAATGATATTTTCAATGTTGTGAATCTTCAGGACCGAGTCTGCCAAAGAACGATGTGATTGTGGCAGTGAACTGGACTGGAGTTTACTTTGTGGATGAACAAGAGCAGGTCCTTCTGGAACTTTCTTTCCCTGAGATCACTGGAGTATCCAGCAGCAGGTCCAGTAATGGTTTTCATTTTAGTTTTTTTTACAACCACGGAACAAGATATTAAAGGTGAAAAAATAGGCTACTCTTTAATGGCAAAACGCTTCATAAAGCATCTCCCATTCTATTGATAATCTCTCATTAATTCTACACTACATTTAACAAAATTGTATTCTGTAACGAAAGATTAAGATTGAATTCATGCTTCCTTACATTTCCTTATAATTTTGCATGGCCTCCTTTATGGCTATATGTGTAAATAACTTGAAGTTTTGTTCTTTAAAGATTTGATTTGTTGTATGAATATGACCTTAACATTTAACTTTTAAAACCCGACAAGCATGTGACAAGCAGCGCAGCAGCAAACCTGTTATTCCGACAGAACGGTGCATTAATCAGTGATCCAGAAACATAATAATCCTTTTGCTGGAATTGCTTTTTTGTTCACACAAACATAAAAAGACAATGACGGCTTTGTTTTCTTTCTTTTTTAATTATGTCTCTTCTTAATTTCTTTTCATTTATGTATATGTTTGATATCGAGTCACCTTGATAATGAGGAATGTGAAAAATCTACAGTATAACAGTGAGACAGTGTGACTAGCATCATTTGAACTGGGATTTCTTAAATTCTTTGCAAATTATTAAATGATTTGTCATAATTAAGAAATGATTATGAACAATAAAGCTTGAAAAGAAGTTTGAATACTTACCATGCCTAGTAAAGTTATCTTGTTTTGCTAAACTGATAATCCACTAGACAATGTACATGCACAAGCTACAATACAGTCACAAGTGAAAAACTGCAAGGGACACAAGTGTGTACACAGGGTTCCTGAAAAGGTTTCATTATGTGATACATCACACAGTATCAAATATATTTATCCTTGTATTCTGATTTCCCCAATGTTGATTGCATCTCTATTCCCCATACAGAGGAGGAAAGCTCCAGGGACAGAGTTTCACCCTGGCAACTATTAAAGGAGATGAGTACACCTTGACCTCCAACAACGCAGAAGACATTTGCGACCTGGTTGATACTTTTTTAGATGGTTTGCGCAAAAGATCAAAGTTCCTGGTGGCTCTCATGGATAGCTATAACCATGGTAATGCATATGCACCAAATCCTAGAGTTAATTTAGAGAATAAAAGTATGCATTTATTTAATACAGGACTTTTGTTATATGCTGCGTTCTGTAGATGGGCATGACTCTTCATTCCTGACATTTTCAAAGGGAGATCTTATCCTGCTTGATGAACATACAGGAGAGCATGTATTGACAAGAGGTTGGGCCCACGGAGTTAACGACAGGACCAAGCAGAGAGGAGACTTCCATGCAGACAGAGTTTATGTGCTTCCCACCATTACCAAACCGCAATATGATATTGTGGTTAGTGGTCTTTTCTTTCAACAAATAATGATGTTACACGATACATCACCGTCTCAGCACAAATACATTTTATGCATGTGGTAATAATTTTATTTGTAAATAAGGTGCTGTAAATATGGTTGATACTTTCTATGTGATTGAAGCATATTTAATAGTTTGGCCTAATTCTTCATATTCTAGTTATGTTGTTTCTTACAGATATTGGAGTAAGGACTAATGAATATATTTCAGGGAAGCATTGCCACCTCACATCTCTCTCTCTTTTAATTCTCAGTTTATTGTCTATGTCGTTTTACATTTTCTTTGTGTATACTTGTGAGTTTCTTCTGGGTTCTCTGGTTTCCTCCCACCTCTGATAAATTGATAGGTGGATCGGCTACTCTAAATTGCCTTTAATTGTGAGTGAGCTTATCAAATGTACTGCATGTTTGTGTTGTCCTCTGTCACAGTCCAGTGTGTATTTTCAATTCACAATGTTCCTAGGATAGGTCCTGGATTCACCCTATTCAGGATAAAGCACTTACTGAAGATAAATGTAATTTTTCTTGTTTTCACATTGCAGACATTGGTAAGCATGTCAGCAGAGCAGTGTAAGGAATCAATAAGTTTGTCAGAGCTAAATCTAATGGACGGTGAGAAAAAAGCAAAGCCCTATACATTGGAAGAGTTTTCCTATGATCATTTTAGGTATGCAAACCTTCACTCTTTACGACTTTACAAAGATTTCTCATATCATGCATTAGAAGGCTATAACAACATATTTCTGTTTATGTTTTGTGTTATGATTTTTTTTCCGGTGTCTGGCAGACCTCCTCCTAAGAGCACTCTAAGCCGTGTGATTACAAAAGGCAGGATGAAGGATAAGCTGTGGTGTTGCACTCGAGAACCTCTTAAACAACCTCTGCTAAAGAAGGTCCTTAACTACGAGGAGCTATCACAAGATGCCTGCCTGGCCTTCATTGATATCCTTTACCCACCAAACTTAATGCCATTTGTTTTTTACATTACTCATTTTTCTGGCTGCATGATGTTGCAGTGGATATTGTGGTCATTTGATGCTCGAGAATCCAACTATATATATTCACTGTTCATCAGTTGTTGATTCTTGACTCCTTCTCTGTACCAATTATGAAGTATATGGGTGACTACCCTTCTAAAAGAACACGTTCAGTTAATGAACTCACTGATCAGATCTTTGAGGGATCTATGAAGGCTGAACCACTGAAGGATGAGGTCTTCTGCCAGATCATGAAACAACTCACCGAGAACAATGTAATGTAAGTCACTTCATCAGTTTGCTCACAATTGAATATTTGCTTTGTCCTGCTCTTTAAAGACATATCACAGACTTACAACTGTAGTTTGTGTATCTATAGTTTATTAGCTGAACACTGTTATGGTGACAGCCATCTTGGAATCATGTAATTCTCAAGCCCCCGAAGATCCATGCATTTACATGAAAGATTTTGTGGAAAATTAACTTCAATAACTCTAGACAAGACTGACCCCATGTGTTTTATATACGCAGTTACAGTGAGGAAAAGGGCTGGGAGCTACTGTGGCTTTGCACTGGCCTTTTCCCTCCAAGCAACGTCCTTCTGCCTCATGTGCAGAAGTTTCTCCAGTCCAGGAAGCATCACCCACTGGCCCCGGACTGCATGCAGAGATTGCAGAAAGCCTTACGGTGAGACCTGCTTAAAAAAATGCAACAAACCCATAGCATGCTGTTTGCCAATAATTGTGTTTTTTTTTTTATATATAATGACAGAAATGGCCCCAGGAAATACCCTCCTCACCTGGTAGAAGTGGAAGCCATTCAGCACAAAACCACACAGATCTTTCACAAGGTGTACTTCCCTGATGACACAGATGAGGTAAGTCTTTGTAGAGTTCTGTATTCTTCTTGCATTACATTGTAATGTGTCAAAATATAACATGACATCATCAGTCAAAACTTATCAGTATTCTTTGAGGGTATGTTTGCTTAGATTTATACCTAATTGTGCCTCTTGTTGTTACTTAACTCACTTCCAGTAGAATGAACATAACCTATACAGCGGAATAGAATTAACTGATAATAGTAATATTTTAATTTGACTCTCATATTAATGATCAGTTGTCTAATGTATATAGGAGACAGAAAGGCCATGCTTCCTTCAAGGAGACTGAAATGCAGAGGCATAATTTATATTTTACGGGTATAGACAGGAAAAAAAGTATTTTTCATTAGGACTGACGGGTACACCTTCTATACTTTTACTTAAGGTAATGCTTTGCATGCTTGATGGGGGTTGACAGAGGTTAGGATTCTTTCACTAAGACTAACAGGCACAAAGGCCACACGTTCTTCATTGGTATTATACCACGCCTACTTCACTAGGACAGACAGATATAAAAGCAATGCCTTCTTTAATAGAACTGACATATACAGAGGCCAGGCCTGTCATAATGGTGCTGAAAGGTGCAATGATATTTGACATTGAAAATTAGCAGAATAAATGCTGTAACACCTGTAATGTGGCTATTGCATACAAAGACAATGCCTTAGTTAATGTAACTGACTATTATAGGTGTTAATGAACTCCTTCATTAATATTTACCAGGTACAGGTATAGAGGCTTTCTGTCATCTGCCACCTGAACATGGTCTCATTTGAATTTATCATTCATTATCCGGTAACCTCTTTATCTGGAGCTTATCCTGACAACAGAGTGCACAAGGCTAGCAAATCACGACAGATAGGATGGCAGTAAACGATTCAGACACTTGGACAGTAAGAGATAATTAGAGATTCTGGTGAAAACTCATTTGAGAACATTTAAAACTCCTTAATGACCATACTGGGAGCTCAGGATTAAAGCCAGGTGCCACCCCTAAGAATTCAAAACAATAAATAAACCTTACAGATTATATTTAATTAAATACAATTTCAAGATTGAGCTTGACCTTCCTGAGCATATTTTTTAACCATTGTCTAAATCACATAAAAACTGTAGGTTTTTGAAGTGGAATCAAGCACAAAGGCCAAGGAGTTTTGTCTAAACATTTGCAGCAGGATGCAGCTCAAATCATCTGAGGGCTTCAGCCTGTTTGTCAGGATTTCTGAAAAGGTAAATCCAACCTATGTGAATCTTGGTTCAGAAATTGAGACATGAAAGATATTTTAAAATGGGTTTAACATCTCTAGTATAGTACAATATTTACCATACTATGTGTATGGTAAAATGTAAAACCTTAGTCATTCATGCTAGAGTAATAATTATTGTAGCCGATGTAGTCATTCTGTATTTATTCTGACGCAAAATTCCCCTGGCCACCGAAATGGTCCTCCAGTTTTGTACTGTAAAATGAATGAATGTCTGTATGCATTTGACACATTTTCAAAATATACAGTTTTCCTACATCCAAAGCCAAATACACCCCTTGTTGATTTATGCTTCTGGTAAAAAAAATAAGCAGCTTTTATTGTCACAGGACTGAATTTAGAATTTATATTAAGACAAATCAGATACCGTTCATAGCAAAAAAATAGTGAAAAAGTGAATATCAGAGATTCTGTAATGGATCTTAAAGAAAAAATATGTCCATATATAATACAATAAGAGATATTCATTTCAGGAGAGCATGGGTCACTTGAGAAGGCGCTTCAGCCTTGTAATAAATAATACAGGTTGAATCTGTTGTACTGTCTCTATTTTTTGATATCTCATCTTTATCACTTGGCTTCTCTCAGGTCATCAGTGTGCCAGATGGGGATTTCTTTTTTGACTTTGTAAGACACCTCACTGACTGGATCAAAAAAGCCAGACCTGTTAAAGATGGTAAATTACATGTCTCATAAATGCATTATATAATATTGAACACAGTGAGGCTTGCATATGACATGCTGTTTGTCTTTAAGGTATAGTGCCTTCCGTTATATATCAAGTCTATTTTATGAAGAAACTGTGGACTAACACTGTGCCAGGCAAAGATTTAATGGCTGACTCAATCTTCCACTACTACCAGGTAAAAATACAGTATAGTGTATTTGACAGTATGTTGTATGTACAGTATGTTTACTTTTGTGCTGTTGGGTTCCTAAATATGTTCTTAACATGTTGATTGATTTTCTATAACAGCAACAACCTGCTTTTTCCATTTCCATTTTAAACTTACTGTTTTCTATAAGTTTTAGAAATACATTTAAAATTGTAATGCAAAATTTTTTAACATTCCTCTATTTGCCCAAACCTAACTATATTTGTACAATAATTATCTGCTATCTCAGGATGAAAAAAAAGCAATTAAACTTTTTGGTGCTGTGCATTTTTTTTATGCCTGGTGTAGGAGCTGCCTAAATATCTACGTGGATACCACAAGTGTTCTCATGAAGAGGCTTTCCAGCTTGCAGCTCTCATTTACCGAGTAACATATGGAGAGGACAAATTGCAATTTATTCACTTCCCAAAGATGCTGAAAGAGCTTGTTCCTCAGGATCTGATTAAACAGCTCTCACCAGAAGACTGGAAACGGGTGAGTGGAAAAAAAAGACGTCACACGCGGTCAAATGGGTTTATATTACTTTATTATGGACCAAGCCATTTCTTTGTATTGCAGTTACACAATTAAAAACACATTGTGTATCCTTTAATAATATTTAGATTTTTTGCAATACACCCAGTGTACTATGCATATTTGTTTTAGTTTGGAATGTATGCTACTCTAGTAGTTAATGGTAAAGTTGATGTGAAGGTTTAATACTTTGTAGCTTGGTGCATCTGTAGAAGAAATGGAATTTTTTGTTAATGCAATAACTGCAAACAGCTTCTTACAAAGTAATTTATTATGTTTCATGACTGTTGTAACAGTTTTTAGTTGCTGAGTTACCAATATGTGTGTCCAATTCTTGAACGCAATGTTCCTGAAAATAGTTAATTTTACTTTTATCTACAGTCCATTTTGACGTGCTTCAATCAGCATGCTGGGAAAAGTCAGCAAGAAGCCAAACTCATGTTCCTGAGAATCATCTACAAGTGGTCCACTTTTGGATCAGCCTTTTTTGAAATCAAAGTAAATTTATTTTTGTTAAAGGCTTGTATTTATATATATATATTAATTATAAAACTGGTCATGGCTTAGTGAAATACCATTACCGTAAAATACTGAAAAGGAATTTAATATTTATTGACCTGGTGGTGATAGTTTTACTTTATTTATTCATGTTTCATAGCAAACCACGGACCCAAATCTACCAGTGTTTATGCTGATAGCGATCAACAAACATGGCATTAGTCTGATTGACCCAACAACAAAGGTAAAGCAAAGAGAACATACATGAAGGTTTTTAATAAAGCTAACAATAATGGAAATCAATCAATCAATCGATCAATCAATCAATCAGTCTGTCTGTTTGTCCATCCATCCAGCTAGCCCACAATTTTAACATGTTTTATGTGGCAATATTTAACTGCATAGTGTTTATTTAAGTAGTATTTTGATATGTGTGTTTGTTGCAGGTATTTTCTGAATTTACTAAAGCAGCAGCAAGTCTGGGACATCACTTAAGGCAGTTATTTTGATAAAAGATGTTTGATATTGTCCATTTATTACAAGTCTACATACTTTATTAAACTTGTAACTCTGATGTCTTGTCTGACTGAATGGCATTAGGCAGATACTCTTATCCAGTATGACTTACAACTGAGCAGCTGAGGGTTAAGGGTCTTGTTTAAGGTTCCAGCAGTGCAGCTCGGTGGAGCTGGTATTTGAAATCAGTACTTGTGGGAAAAATATTTTCATTTGCACTGACTCATTCCATTAGTCTGACGTTATTTACTCTCTGTTCTTTACAGGATATCTTAATGGCGCACCCCTTCACCAAAATATCTAACTGGAGCAGTGGGAACACCTACTTTCACATCACCATCGGCAACCTGATGCGAGGCAGTAAACTGCTCTGTGAGACGCCGCTGGTAAATCAGAAAGACATCAATAATGCTGCCGTCCTCTGTGCTGTTTTTAAGACAAGCTCCAATGAAATCTCGCTACATAATGGGGCACAGTATTCAGCTTCGCATTTCTGTTGACAGGGCTACAAAATGGATGACCTGCTGACATCTTACATCAGTCAGATGATGAGCTCCATGACCAAACAGCGCAGTTCACGTGGAAACAGCAACTAGCCAGAATCACAAACAAAGAGCCAAACTATAAATGCCTTTTGTGTTCAATCTGTTAAACTGAAAATATATATTTTTATCCCTCATGCTGTTGTCATTTTTTTCTACATTGTTTGGGCTCCCAGGTACCCCAGCGCGAATGTACAAAAATAAATTCATAATAGTTTGAGCATATTAATATTGATATTATATATAAGACCATTTCTAAATATATTAGTGTAAAGCATATGTTGTTAATAAACTAAATTAATAATTATTTATTTGTTAAATATTCATTTACCCTTTATTTATAAGATTATATTAGTTGAGTCAATAACGTATTTAAATATTTACATAATTTATAATTAAGAAATTCACATTTTTTTCCTTTAAGTCTAACTGGTTAAGAGCAATAAGCCTTTATTATATCACAAAATTAGTGCCTGCGGAAATAGAATGATGTCATTTAAAAAATAAGTTAAAAAGTAGATAGATAGACTAAATAGATATAGATATAAATAGATGCTTCAGAGGACCTGTCATCCCCATTCTGTTTCTTCTTGTCGTTATTTTAAAAACTGCAGTACAACTGAGTGTAATGTTCAAAATAGGTTTATATTTCTCCTTTATTTCTGCACTCTGTCTATCAGACACTGAGCCAGGCACTAGAGTACTGTTTGGAGTTCAGTGTTATTTATGGTGGGTTCTGTACTGCTGACCTTAAAATGCAGATTAAAATGCACACATTACCCTACACAATTCATTTTTAAATGGGTCCTGCTCGTTCACTCCAGTGGTTCTCAACCCTTAAGTGTCTGTCTGTGACTCCTAAAACATTTGCATGCCTTCTTTATTATTTGAGATATCTGCTACTATTTTAAACCTAACTTGATGTTTGGTTTATTAGCTAGTTAGCTATCATACGTTAAATTATACATGCATCTTTTCAAACTGTAAAATATGAATCGATTTAGCTAGCTGGTCTCTCATACAGGTTAGATGCTAATATTTCTATAGGCTTATAATATTAATTTGCATAATTTGCAGGTCAATATCATTCAGTTACTTTTAAAGCATTAAGACTTAAGATTTTAATACCCTGGGACAAAAACATTTATCTGTCTTTATTGTCACAGGCGTTCTGCTGCCTACTAGGCATTTCGCTTCAAAACATAGACTTGAAGCAAAGCACATAATGCTCTACTGGGATCAAATGTATTTTAATTTTGGTAAATACATATAGCAAAACTAAATATTAAATTTTTTACAAATGCAAGCAGGAATACAGTAATCTCCCACGTTACCGCTGTTCGAATCTCGCGCCCCTGATTTATCACGGAATTTGTTTAGCTGATTTTCCCGGCCTCTTGAGGCTAGCACGATAGACCAAACAACTTATAGGGAATTGTTTTTATTGAGTTTAATGTTGAAACAATGAAATGTATTAATAAAAGTATAATTATCAATTATAAAATGAAGTAAAATGTTAATATTGTACAGTACATCTACTAAATGTGATACAGTGTACTGTATTTCTACGAATTTACACAAAATTCATCACTATATTCTTCTAAATGTTTTCTGTGTGTGTTTAAAGTGTGTGGGAGGATAATTTAAACAATAAAAAAGCATTTTTGGGGTGGTGTCAATTATTATTATTGCGTTTTTTTTGTTCATTACGGGCGGTTTTGGAACGTAGGGGGATTACTGTACTGCACAAGAAAAATGCTACTTAAGAAAAGCAGCATTAAAGTGAACCAGGTACTCAATTACTGCAAAAAAGAGTACATGTAGTTCATTACTGTCTAAGCAGTACTGCACATAACCTTTCCTCTCAATGACTTTTCTAACCATATAAAGATAGCATAATAAATACAAACACTCTTATTTATATATATATGTGTGTATTCTCAAAACTACCTCTCTAAATAAGCAAAGAAAATGAGGATTGGACATTTTTGCCTTATTTCCTCCTATCCTTTGGGTTTTTGTTATGATGCATGAAGTTCATGTTTCTATAATTGAGAAAGAAAATACAAAATTATTTTTTAATAAAATAAATTCTATTGTTACAGGTGCACAATGAGAGTACACTTTCTCCACACACACTCTAGCAGAGAAACATACATTTACAATTGTGATCTTGCTCCAGGTTCTCACTGAACACAAGCAATTTAATCATTCAAAGTGGTTAGAAAATGATATGGTTTTTTCATGTGGTGTAGTAGAAATGCAAAAATTACAAAATAAATATATTGAATATGAAGTCACTGCGTAACTTTAGGCCCATACAGCAATATGTTTGTATTGCATTTGTATTAAATTGCATAACATATTTTGTGTATTGTATATACATTTATAGAAATATACAATACACACAATATGTTTTAGTATTATATTAATATTATATTATTGATTTGTTAATCATAAACAATACAAATACAAAAATATTGTTGTATAGGCATACAGTTATCCTGTGAAATAAATATTTCTTATAATTTTAGCCAGCTTGTTGTTTTTTTATGTTTCAGTAATACCGTGAAACCGTGATGTTTTACATTCGGTTCTGGTACCGTGATCATATCAGACCGCTTCAGCTCTACAGCCAAGGACGTGTACGTGCAGAGGTGTAGCACGCGCCCTCTTTGTGACGTGCAACGCGCGTGCTTTAAAGATGGCGTCGTGTGTTGATATCGGAAGTAACTTTAGTGGGGGGGTTTAATTATAACTAGCACTGAACTGAGGTGTAAACTCTACTAAAGTGATTCGGCTCACTGGGACGGGATCATAAATAGCTTAATTGATAGTAGCAGGATTTGTAAAGCAGCATGTCATAACGCAGAAGCGGGTTTGCTAGGTGGTTAGCAGTGAGGAGGCTGGGTCGAAACCCGCCCACTGCTGCGACTTTCCTCCGTTTATTTGCATGCTGTTTTGCCTGTGGTTCAGTAGTTTGTGGGGTTTGAATGGTAAACTAGTCTCTGGATTAAGACCAGGCTAACAGTTATCTATTAAAACATTTCCGTAAGGACTGTTAGCTGTGTAGTTTAGCATAGCTGACAGGTGCATAGTGTATGTGACCTCTGCTGTGGTAACTACTTCCGAGCGAACTAGCGAGAACTTTTCTGTCACTGAAAACAGCACTCTGTGTGGCGAGTTTATTTTGTTATATTTTTTGTATTTTTTCTATTAATATTATGGAGCACCTTGAATTATTCCTGATTTAAAGGCTACTCCGTGACACGGTCGTGTTCCTGTAGAACTGGGCGAGCTTTTTGCTAGTTGGTTGGCAAGCTAACAAATTAGCCCGACTGACAGGTGGGCAGCTGTCTGCTTTTAATAGCGGTTCAACCTGCCTTTAAGCTGCTTATCTATATGTACAAATATAGCGTGTTTCACGGCTAAATAAAATCAGTTATTTTGTATAATAGTGCGTATAAAATAAGTTTGGTTTTTTTTTACCACCCAAGTGAACTTTGTCTAGTTTTGGCTGGGTTTTGGATATTTCACAACTCCTGCTGCTTTATTCAGTCTGTCAACTTCAGGATCCTGAAAAGCTTCAAGCATTGAATGATTGAATAACGTTGCGGGCTTTGAACACTTTAATGCACAGGGACAGGGTTATAATATATTATTATCGAAGGAGAATAAAATAATAAAGTAATATAAAGGCTCGGATCATTCTGGCATTTGGAATAATCCAAAGAGACACAAGGTTCCTGTATGTAGCAACTCCTACAGCAACCAGACACAAGAAATCGCCTTGCATCGAAACATCGAAAAGGTTTTCACACCATGACCGATTAATGCTATTTTCATCCCTGAGAGTTTTTGTTTACTGTGGTCTTGTTGCACCCACTATCTTCTCAGGACCTCTTCAGTCCCTCATTTTTTTAAAGACCGTTTATGACACATCTGGACTGAACCACTAGAATTGCAACCCTTTTGTCTCTAGAATGACACTCCATACTTTAAGGACATTTCTCTGCTGTCGAAATCCAGTCTTGTTTGTTATCAGTGGGAGCGGTCGCCTGTATTTCCATCAGACCAGTGTGTGTAAAGGGGCTTCCCAAGCTGCCAGTGGTTTCAACCCTTCAAAAGTCGCAGTGGTGACTAAAACCACACGGTATGAATTTGAGCAGCAGAGGTATCTCTGTCCTGGATTGTCAGAAGAGGAGCTGGAACAGATGGTAAGCAATGTCTTAAGTGTATTATGTTATCATTAATAATTATGACAAAAATTTCCAGAGTATCCATACCTCATAAGAAACTTATTTGAACGTTTCTCTTTTGCATGGCGCTCAGAACTAAAGCTCTAACGTGAACTTAACACTCTCTCTCTCACACACACACACACACACACACACACACACACACACACACAGACAGACAGACAGACAGAAAACTGTGTGACTGATCTGTACAACCTGGACTCAACACACACTCGTACTCACTTCACACATCCATGTCATGAATGTCTCACATTACATCACTTCCTTACCATAAACCGTTTACATGCCATTTTTGCACATCTTTTACGGATTGCTGCTATTGCTCTTTTGCACAACATTTTGTATACATTTTTTGTTACTGTTCACTTTACGTCTCACACACACCACAGTGTGCAATATACAACAGGTTTATTGGTGGCGCTGTTTTGTAGTTTATTTTGCACTTTATGTAGCGAGGACACTTACTAGTCCTTAGCCCTGTGTTTTCTGGTTCTATGATTATTGTTGTATGTAGCACCAGGGTTCAGGAGGAATATCGTCTCATTTCACTGTGTTCTGCCTCAGCTATATATGGTTCAAATGACAATAAAAGCTTCTTGACTTGAAGACTCAGTTCCAACTCGCAGATGTTTAGACGGTCCGAATCAGATTATAAACTGAATTTATTAGACTTGTATGTTCACAATCACTGTGTACCTTTCACTGGTGAGAACAGACTGACAAACAACTGTGTTTTGTTAAACTGGTTCGTTGCACTATGTGTTCTTTGTCTAAAGCCAGGCATTGTTATTAAGTTAATAAAAATGTTTCTCCAATAAAAGTTGCAAAAGCTGCAGCAACAGTTTTTCTTACGCCCAGAATAATATCACTGAGCCAAGCAATGTCTCCTGAAACAAGTGTGATAATAAATACTTGCACTTTCCACAGATTCCTATTGTCGTTAGACTCTTTTCTGGTATAAAAAAAATAGATAAAAAATGTTTGATCTTATCTTTTGAAAGTTTGGACAGTTTTTGCACGTTTCCTCTTTATGTTAAAATCGTCCTGAAGCAAAACGCACACTAAAAAAACCTCTGTTTCAACATACCTTACTATTACTGGTCATCACATTATTGCATGTTTCTTTCTGTACTTTCTCTTTAATTCTGTGCATTGTTCCCTCCAGCTAGCCCTGAAGGGATCCAGCTACAGTGGTCTTCTGGAACGGCACAACATCCACACGCACAATGTCGAACACATTGTGGACAATCTGCAGTAAGTGATAGATATTGTGGAGATATTATTGGTGGTGATTTGGCGAATATTGTCTAATGAACAGGTTTGTTTTATTTGTAGAAAACAAGGCATGGAAGTTCGTGTGGTTAAAAGAGGAGAGTATGATGAAGACACAGTCAGATGGGCAGATGCTATTGTGTCTGCTGGAGGTAAGTTGGTTTATGTGCTGGTAAAGCAAAAGGGGAAAAAATGAAACAAACATGCTGCTGTGGCACAGTGACACTCATGCAGTTGTTTCACCCTTACATCAGCCTTTTTACCTCCAGACCTCCTTTCATTTTCTCTTTCACCACTTTAGGTGATGGCACCATGCTGCTGGTTGCTAGTAAAGTGTTTGATAAGAACAAACCTGTAATAGGAGTCAACACTGATCCCGAAAGGTAAAAAAAATAGATTTACACATATAGGACTGCAGTGAGACCTGAAATGTTGTATGGATTAGATGATAGAAAGACAGGAGGCAGAGATGATGGGGGCTGAGTTAAAGATAATACAATTTTTTTGGGGAGTTATGAGAACGGATAGGATTAGAAATAAGTTTATTAGAGGGACAGTGCAGGTGGGAGGCTAGAGTGAGATGGTGAGACATGAGGTGTATCTGTAAAAGAATGCTGAGGATGAAGCTCACATGGGTTGGAGTGATTCAGTGGACCGCTATACGGGTTATGACCTCAACTTTTTTGAGCAACTTTGGGAAAATCTGTATGCTGGCTGTTTTCCAGGCCTCCTCACCCTACATCAGTAACTGGATGGAATAAAATAAAACATCTTTTCTGAAGAGTAGATATTGTTATGCAAATGGGGACTGTGTGTGAAATGTGATGTACAAAAAAAGCACACAAGTCTTATGTTCAGGTGTACAAAAACGTTCGTCCATATGATGCACACTCTCTTCTCTTTCTCCTTTATGTAGTATTAACTTAGTCTTAATTCAATAAGTAATGTGTTCGTTTCTTGCTTCAGTTGTACGATTTAAAGTGATCAAATGAGCTTAAACAAACATTTGAGCATTGTACTTTTAAACTTTTTTCTTAAACTTATTTTTTAGAAATTGCTTGCATTCAGTTTGATTATTATTAAAAGTATTTTAAAATGTCATGTTTCCTTTTTACAAATGAAGGTCCGAGGGCCATCTGTGCTTACCTGTTCGCTATACACACACATTTTCTGAAGCATTACAAAAACTGAGACGGGGTGATTTCAGGTTGGTCTCATGTTTATTATTATTATTATTATTATTATTATTATTATTATTATTATATGTATTGTTAATTCTTTAATCTGTTTGCTAAATAGATTTTTTGATATATAATATATATTTCTTTTCTTGTGATCATTACTTATTTTTCCTGGATGTTTGATATATTTATACTGATACAGACAGATAGCAACAATATGTTTGTTACATTTTTAGCCCTGCAGGTCACCTAAAGATGACAGAGTCAATAGTAGTTGTAAATAAGGAAAATTGCTTTCAGCTTCATAATGATTGCACACACGTATGAATCATTAATGACCACATGCATAAAACATGGAGGAGCTTTGATATTCTGTTTTAAAATAAAAAACATAATATATAGGTAAAGTATAATCTGGGATACAAAATTATCCATGTCTGTCTTACTGTTTGTCTGTCTCGCCCAGGTGGCAGTGGCGTCAGCGGATCCGCATTCACTTGGAGGGCACAGGGATCAACCCCACTCCTGTAGATCTGCATGAGCAGCAGCTGAGTTTAGAGCAACACACCAAAGCACACCGATTTACCAACGACTCCCAGCACAGTAAGGCCTCCTCATGCAAACGATTATCGTTTTATTCTTCTTACATTTATTATTTATGGAATCATTCTTAACTTAAGAAAATTGTTTTAATAAGGTAATATGGTTTCTTTAAGTAGATACACAAACTATTTAGAATGTTAAAAGTTGTCTCTGCTAAAGATTGGTCTTGATGCTTTTTGGAAACGGAACCCAAACGCTTAGAGTAACTTAATATTCAGTGTATAGACTTTGAGAACCAGAGATACAGAAAAGAAATAATAAAATTCTAACAATTTTGAAGTGGAGTAGACTACACTGCTTTTTAAACAGTGTGACTCCGGCTCCAGTGCAATTCTTTTTAAACATATTAACAATGAATTATTATTATTATTATTATTTTTTTTTTTAAGTATGACTTCAATACTTGAAAATAACTTACATTTCTTATTTTAGTAAACCCCCTAATATTTTTTCTGCCCAAACCTTTTGTGAAAGCCAACATTAGGCAGTTTCTTTCATAGGCATTGACTCTGAATTCAGTGTTTTCTAAAGAATTGAGAGAAAAAAGAACAACAGAAACATGAGCTTTAATGTGCTAAAAGCTGCTGCTGTTGTTTTGTTGACAGAAAAAACACATGAAACCTACACATTACCGTACCTTCTTCCCGTCCGAGGACTCAATGAAATCTTCATCGGAGAATCCCTCTCCTCGAGGTAAATGAATGACCATATCACCAAAATGTAAAGGAGACTCCACACTAAAATACCTGAAATAGAATGATGAATGATGTGAACTTTATTTATTTGTATGTGAACACCTGTCTATCATACCCAGATGTGTTGTCGAACATTCCATTGCAAAACTATGGGCACTAATATGGCCCTATTTAGCTCCAAAATATGCTCCACTCTTTTGGGAAGCCTTTCCACTTACAGTACTTGGATATGGTGATTGTGTTTGTTTAGCCACAAGAGCATTATTGTGGCTGGTACTGGTATTGGCTAAAGAGGTCTAGTGGGTACTTTAGTGTTTTTGTTTATTGCAAAGTTCTCATAGACAATTGTGTGATTCGTCTTTGTAGCAACATGGTTGGTGTGATTGACAAGTGTCCACAAACTTTAGGCAAAATAATGTTTTTGTGATGTGCATAGAGATTGTGATAGATGATTGGTTGGTTGGTTGGTTATTGTTGCTCCAGGGAGGAGTTAGTGGTTGTGTGCAGTGCTGATGTTGTCGTGGCCCATTATTATCAAAATTACTAAGTTTAGGATCCCTGGCTATGGTGAAAAAAAAGACTTTATTCAGCAGAACTCAAGCCATGCAGCTTCATAAAAGCAGTAAAAAAAAACAAGTCTATTCACATCTTTATATATCCTCTTCTGCCCTCTGTGTAACGACCTTCATTTTATTTCTAATTATTCCCTCATCTGCCACCAAAATCTTCAAATTCAGTCAACTTCGGTTAAATAAAATAATGGTGATGGAGCCTATTCACCAATATTTATTTTTGAAGGAACATGCGATTCACTTATAGTCCCTTCATGATCCTCTTTCCTGGGATCCGCTTCAAATTCTGGCTATACCACAATATGTTTCATACATTATAGAAACACTTTTAAAAAAGATATAAAAGCACCATAATGTCAGCTGTCTCAAACTATATAATAGCTGAGATATTAAATAATGGTTAGGTTTCACTTTTCAAAAGAAAAAAAACTTGATTGTTTTTGAAAAATCCAATGCAGAATTAGTTTAATGAGTTGTTCTGGGCATTTAGAGGCTAAAGCATGGCTACATGGTTCTATTTATATTTAGAGGAAGTAAGGACTACAACCCAATGCACTACTGTAGGTTCATATTTACAAAAACTCTTGTATTATGTAAATTCTAGTATTGATCATATATTATTTGTAAAGATTAATTTAAAAGTGATACAGGGTGGATTTTTTTTTTTCACCATTACAATTGTTTTCTCCCAAGCCATTAAGCATGTTGTGTCTCAAACCATCTTCCTACTCACTCCATCTGTCCTTGCCAATTTCCCCTTTTTTGTGGATCTCTATCTGCCACAGGGTGAAGTATAAATCCTTCAAACCCCATCTTACCCTCTCGCTCCATAGGGCTTCCTACTATGAGATTTCCATTGATGATGGACCTTGGGAGAAGCAGAAGAGCTCAGGACTCAGCATTTGCACTGGAACCGGATCCAAAGCCTGGTATATGAGAGCACCTTTCTACAGATTTTCAATTACTAGTGTAAAATACTCTGGTGACTCATTCAATTTTTATGTGCAGGTCTTATAATATTAATAAACTTGTGAAACAGACTGTGGAAGACGTCCTTCAAATAGGTAAAGGCAGAATAAAACTTTTACGAACATATTATTTTTTTTTGGTCCAGCTTGACTGTTTTACTTCATATTTTGGTGTTTATTTAGTTTCAGCAAATTCTGGCATGAATAAATTCAATAAAAAATCGAATGTAGAAGTTTTTCTTTTTTTACCAACTGTAATTTTGGTATCTACGTTTCCTTCTAAAGCTTTGCGTTAAAGTTAATGTTAACTACATCCAAACAGCATTATTACTGATTAGCTACACCAGTCAGGGAACCAACCCCAACCACTCTAAGTGCTGGTCCCAAGTCCGGATAAATGGGGAGGGTTGCGTTAGGAAGGGAATCCAGCGTAAAAACACGTGCCAAATCAAACATGCGGAGGATCCGCTGTGGCAACCCCTAACAGGAGAAGCCGAAAGAAAGAAAGAAAGAAAGCTACATTTTGGTTTAAATTATTTCCCCTCACCTACAAGTAACGTGCAAATTGTGTAAATTTTTTGAAAAGATTGGAGGTTTTTCACAATCAAAACATTGTGTCCTGAAATATTTTTGTTTTGATTTCTCTCACAGAACACACTAACCATTCTTTACCAGTATCAGTTAACTAACCCGCTTATTTATTAGATTAGTTAGACTTTATTAGATTTATTAGATTGTCAGTAAAAAGTAAAATTGGACTAACTTTGATGATGAGGTTATTTGCCCCGATTATAGCTTTTGAGCCAGAAAATCAAAAGTAAAATCAGGATCTGCTTGTGTTACTTAATTAGTGCGATGTCGCAACACGGTGATTCCCCGAGAAGTAGACAAGCTGTTATTTTTCATTTACATTGCCTATTAAATTACATGTAAAACGTGTCTACATTAATCAGTGCCTCATCTTGCCTTAAGTTAAGCCCTATAGACCTAAAATTAACTGCTGTTATTAGGCGTTTAAATCATAACAATACAAAACAAATACACAAGAACATATTTACAATTATTTACAACCATCTTGCTTTTCTTTTGGGTTCAACTAAGCTGTTCATCTGAATGTAAAACTACCACAGACCTCAAGTTTTCTCACACATACATTGTAATGTGATGACAAGCTAATCAGGAAAGAAAATTTTTTAAGCAATACATTTAGGAAATAAATCCAGTGATCTAAACAAGATGTTGGAGCAGAAACCTGGCCATAGGTACATTTTACCATTTAACCTCCCTGAGCTAATAAAAATGAACACTCAACATTCGCTATGTCAAATGTGTTTCATAGGCAAAGGCAAAACTGGTTTAAGTATCCCCCTAAACGAGGAAGTAATCAGAAGTGGTGAGTGCAACTTAACTTCCTCTGCCCTATTTTTATTTTCCTCTTCAGGGATATTTCAGCATTCTAATGACGGTCATGTTTTGGGTTGTGTTTAGTGACTGATGCGTACAATGAGGCTCTTATATTCAGTCCAGAGGATAACCGAGTTTTCTTTAGCGTCCGAGAGCCCATCGTCAACAGAGTGTTTTCCAACAGCCGCCAAAGAGGATTTGCAAAAAGGTGAGTATTGGGTTTTGTACAGTGTGACTTTTGGGGGTGGGGCTTATATTTTTTCCATACAGGATTATATGTAATGTGCCATTTTCTTGTTGCGTCATAGAATCATGCTGTTCAGCTAGTGTACCCAACATTATTATAATTTTTTTTATCCATTTATGTAAATAATGTGTGATTTATGAGATTTTTGTTCTCTTAATCACTAACATCATAAAAAGTCATTCCCTCACCGGGCTCTCATTTTATTTCTCTTTTGAAGAAAAATACAGTAGACTAATTAAACATTACAAAATGCTGACACTGGAGACTCTTTGCAAATAACTGTTAATCATCATATCAATAATAATCTAGTTTATATAGTGTGTACCATACTACTATAGAAACAATAACATTAGCATGAATGCATTTATATAACGTTTCTGATTAGCTAAAAGCTTTTGAAGTCGTTCATGTTTAATCCTTTATTGCATTGCTTTAAGGGTGTGTGTACGCTCGAGGTGCTGGGACGCCTGCATGGTTGTGGACGGAGGAACATCCTTCGAGTTCAACGATGGTGCTATTGCCACTATCAGCTTACATGAGGAGGACCTGCTGAAAACGGTTCTTCTTGACTGAACTCATGAACGCGGTTTAATACTGGAACTGTCATCGAGGTGCACTGGGTATTATACTGACTTAAGGTCCAAAAGAAGAAAAAAACAAAAGGTTTACCATCACAACGTGAAGGCACATCTGTTACAGATCATGAAGTAGAATGAGCTTGTACTTTTATGATTTCACCATCAGGATAAGAGTCTTTGTTGTTAATGAATTCCTGCTGGCTGGAACCCTAACCTAACCCTAACCCCTAATGGACCTTGATTATAGTATTTCAGCAAGAAATATCTAAAGGGTTTTTAGCCAGACAGAATGCCATGCATTTGTTGCCATCATTCTCAACTATTAAGAAGAAATCTCTCCACAGATAGATACATTTTGTTTGCACATTTGAATCACTGCCATGCAAATATAAATACAATCAGGATTTATGCAGCTTTATGTATCCAGCGGTGTTTGGTTATGGTGCTTAGTTTGCAATTATTCAATAATGATATCTCTTCCAATATCAAAGCAGTAACTATTTCAATACCCAGTCAACTAATTTTTCATTTGCCCACAATATTTTTCTAAAGACTTTTATAAAAATAGAAACAAAAAATTAATGTAAACTAAAGTGACCATGAGAGGTATTTACTGAATATAAATAAATGAATATAGTAAACGTGCACATTTGAGCACTCCACTGGGTCTGATGCACTCCTGTGTCAACAAGCATGGCCTTTTTTTGTTCTACAAGCTCCACATCTAGTATCATTGGCGTGACTGTTAAAACCATCTGCGTCCTTAAAGTTTTTGGGTCCTGTCGTATCCCAGTGCTGACGGATCTAGTTGACTTTTTCAACGGATCAGTGTTCGCACTGATAATGCGCTATTGTCAAAAAGTATTTTATTGCAATACTGATGTACCATCATAACATACAACCCTAGTTTTCAGTCTTCCAGATCAGGTTAATGTTTCAAAGAATGTAGTTGGTTTGGAACTTGATTTAAAAAAACAACAACAACAGGAAATGTGTAACTTTATTTAGTGGAAATGATGAAGCCCTTCAAGTGAGACCCGCAAATACAACTGTGAATAGCTTAAAGTACTAAAATAATACATACAGCTTTAAATCAGTTTATTACACCACTAAGTGGTAAGAAATATAGTATTATATGAAGCCCATGGTATTAACAGATCAAAGCATTTAATTGAATTACTGCACTAAAATGTCCTATTTGGAAAGGGATGTGCCAAGTTGGGTTCTGCATAAAAAAAACAGCAGTGGACTGTCTAAATGTGTGGCTGGATTCTTTATTATTGAAAATAAAAACTTGTTTTATGTTCTGATTTGAGAGGCCATGAAGCCCAAACTGCATTGTTTTGTGACCAAATTACATAAGACCTAGCAGGTCTCCACACACACACACACAAAAACACACACAAAAACACAAACAAACAAGTATTTAGTCAGCCACCCATTGTTCAAGTTCTCCCGCTTAAAAAGATGAGAGAGGCCTGTAATTTTCATCAGAGGTACACTTTAACTATGAGACAAAATGAGAAAAAATAATCCAGAAAATCAAATTGTCTGATTTTTGAAGAATTTATTTGCAAATTATGGTGGAAAATAAGTATTTGGTCACCTACAAAAAAAATGCAAGATTCCTGGCTCTCACAGACCTTTAACTACAGTACTATAAGTATAAAAGACACCTGTTCACAACCTCAAACAGTCAGACTCCAAACTCCGATATGGCCAAGACCAAAGAGCTGTCAAAGAACACCAGAAACAAAATTGTAGGCCTGCACCAGGCTAGGAATACTGAATCTGCAATAGGTAAGAAGCTTGGTGTTTAGAAATCATGTGGGAGCCATTATTAGAAAATGGAAGACATACAAGACCACTGATAATCTCCCTTGATCTGGGGCTCAACGTAAGATCTCTCCCCGTGGGGTCAAAATGATCGCAAGAACGGTGAGCAAAAATCTCAGAACCACACGGGGGGACTTAGTGAATGACCTGCAGAGAGCTGAGCCCAAAGTAACAAAGGTTACCATCAGTAACACACTATGCCGCCAGGGACCCAAATCCTGCAGTGCCAGACGTGTCCCCCTGCTTAAGCCAGTACATGTCTGGGCCCATCTAAAGTTTGCTAGAGAGCATTTGGATGATCCAGAAGAGGATTGGGAGAATGTCATATGGTCAGATGAAACCAAAATAGAACTTTTTGGTACAAACTCAGCTTGTCATGTTTGGAGGAGAAAGAATGCTGAGTTGCATCCAAAGAACACCATACATACTGTGAAGCATGGGGGTGGAAACATCATGCTTTGGGGCTGTTTTTCTGCAAATGGACCAGAACGACTGATCCGTGTAAAGGAAAGCATGAATGGGGCCATGTATCGTTAGATTTTGATTGAAAACCTCCTTCCATCAGCAAGGGCATTGAAGATGAAACGTGGCTGGGTCTTTCAGCATGACAATGATCCCAAACACACTGCCCGGGCAACGAAAGAGTGGCTTTGTAAGAAGCATTTCAAGGTCCTGGAGTGGTTCAGCCAGTCTCCAGATCTCAACCCCATAGAAAATCTTTATAGGGGGTTGAAAATCCGTGTTGCCAAGCGACAACCCCAAAACATCTCTGCTCTAGAGGATGGAGGACTACCAGCAACAGTGTGTAAAAACCTTTTGGACTTACAGAAATTGTTTGATCTCTGTCATTGCCAACAAAGGGTATATAACAAAGCATTAAGATGAACTTTTGTTATTGACCAAATACTTATTTTCCACCATATTTTGCAAATAAATTCTTTAAAAATCAGACAATGTGATTTTTGGGATTTTTTTTTTGTCATTTTGTCTCTCATAGTTGAAGTGTACCTCTGATAAATTACAGGCCTCTCTCATCTCTATAAGTGGGAAAACTTGCACAATTGGTGGCAGACTAAATACTTTTTTGCCCCACTGTGTGTGTGTGTGTGTGTGTGTGTGTGTGTGTGTGTATATATATACACACACAGGTGCATCTTAATAAATTAGAATATCATTAAAAAGTTGATTTATTTTAGTAATTCAATACAATAAGTGAAAATCGTATATACAGTGCAACCCGGTTATCTCGACAACCCTATTAAGTGGACGTTTTTGAAGTGGAACCGCCAAATTCTCATTTTTTTATCGGTTATGAGACTCTTTTTATGTTGCCGAACTCTAATATCTCGAGCACAAGGGGGGAAAAATTTGCCATTTAACGTCGGTTACCTCGGTGCAGCCGCAGAAGAACTCGTGGAAGTGGCGGAAAAATCAAGTCTTACAGCTGCTACAGGTGTTGTATTGTATACCAGTGTATCTCTGCTGTTAGTTAGTGCTAGTGTTCGTAGTGTTAGTAGGAGCGCGGTGCGGCTTTGAGCACCATATGTGCACGATTGAAGCAGCGCTTTAGAGAGAGCAGCCGAGAAAACACCTGACACGCTGAAGGGGGCCGAAGGGGGCGTGGCAGGTGGATTCCTGACAGATAAACATGTACTGTATGTATTTTTATAGCATGCCTTCATCAAACAAATCACGGCAACGTTGTTGTGAAAAAACCCTTCAAAAACACGTGCATGCACATTCTCATTTATTAACGCACATCATGTACATAAAGAAATTTCAAGCACGTTAATATACTGCCGCCATTTTGATTTTCGTTTATCTCGATCATCGGTTACCTCAATTCTTTTTGGCGACCCCCTACGACATCGACATAACCGGGTTCCACTGTATTATATAGATTCATCACACAGACGGATATATTTCAAGTGTTTATTTCTTTCATTTTCAATGATTACTCACAGCTAATAAAAACAATTTCGAAGAAATTTAAAGAAGTTCAGCCTTTAAATGGTGTCTCAGTCTGGTTCAGGAAACACAATCATTGGGGAAGACTGCTGACTTGACAGTTGTCCAAAAGACGATCATTGACCCCCTGCTCATGAAGGGTAAGACACAAAAGGTCATCGCTAAAGAAGCTGCTGTTCACAGAGTGCTGTATCCAAGTTGAATGGAAGGAAAAAAATAGAAAAAGGTGAAACGAAGCCTATTAAAAAAATTCTTGGGAGATTCACAAAGAGTGAACTGCAGCTGGAGTCAGTGCTTAAAGGGCCTCCACACACAAACGTATCCATGGGCTACAACTGACGCATTGTGTCGTCACTCCTGAACCAGAGACAATGTCAGAGGTGTCTTACCTGGGCAAAGGACAAAAAGGACTGGACTGTTGCTCATGGGGCCAAAGTCGTCTTTTCAGATGAAAAAAAAATACAATTTTGCGTTTAATTTGGAAATCAAGGTCCCAGAGTCTGGAAGAAGAGAGGAGAGGCACAGAATCTAATTTTCTTGAGGTCCAGTGTAAATTTTGCACAGACAGTGGTGGTTTGGGGAGTCATGTCATCTGCTGGTGTTGGTCCAATATGTGTTTTATGAAGTCCAAGGTCAGCACTGCCGTCTACCAGGAAGTTTTAGAGCACTTGATGCTTCCCTCTGCTGACCAGCTTTATAGAGGGCTTCCATACCACCTCAGCAGTGCTTCAGACTGATTTGAGTGCCACACTGAATTAAGGCAGTAATTAAAGCAAAAGGAGACCAAATCAAGTATTGAGTACATATACAGTAAATTAACATACTTTCCAGAAAGCCAACAATTCACAAAAAAGTTATTTTTGATTGGTCTTATGAATTTGTTTTTTTTTTAATTGTGAGCCAAAATCATCAAATGGAATCAACACTTGGAATATATCAGTGTGTTTGAGATAAATCTATATAATATTCAATTTTTACTTTTCGTATTGAAATAATAAAATAAATCAACTTGTTAATGAGATTCTGATTTATTAAAATGCACCTTTATATATTCATATGCACATGCTGCCTGGGGAATTATTGGAACTTAATCATTTCTTCACCACATAGTAAACTCAGACACTACATAAAAGCTCTTCCTATTAAATCTGTAACCGTAAGGACTCTCGGTGATGCAGTGTAGTCATTTTTTTGTGTAAAAAAGAGAGCAAAACTAAAGCACCAAACATTTATTTAAAATTGGTGAACATCCAAACAAACGTAAATATCCATAAATATCTCAATAGAGAACTGATTCAAGTTTCCTCGTGTTCATAATTAGTGGAAAACACCAATGGATTTCAAAACACCAGGAATTTTGGTCACAAAAATTTCTGATTTATGAATTGCTCAAAAAAAAAATAAAAAAAACTGCTACAAATTTTTGAACAGATTAAAGATAAACCAGGAAATATTTGGTAGATGTGCTCAAGACTCAAGACTTGTTATTTTGAAGCTATTCACAATGAATATTTCATTAAGACTGGAACGTCTGTGTATGTCAACTGGTTTCCTGAATGAACAACTTTAAGGGGTAAAATGAACATACCTAATCAATAGTATTAACAATTTCACTTTGTTGAGCTGAGGATCAGGGACCAGACATGTGATTGTCAGCATGGCTACATAATAGCCCCGTAATTGGTAACCTTTCTTTTTCTTATCCAGTTGGTTCATGTGAACGGAACAGTACGTATTTGTAGTAGACCCTCTTGCATGCATAAAACAAAAAACTATATTCAGTGTATACAACATGAAACAGGGATGCACAAATCCGATACAGATCAAGAATGAAACTTTGGACATATTTCCCCCTCCAATCCACTGTACATATGATAAAATGTACAAAATGCCATTTTGAACTGGGTTATGATCAGAATTGTTCATTTTATAAGTGATCACATAGACAGGAGAATAATCAGTAGCTGCTGTACTTTAGTTTATTAAAACAAAACAAAAAAATAAATTCCACTTCCACTTGTACCACAGCATTTTAGAAATATGTACACCCCACCCCCCCAATAACAGTCACATTTTATCCCTTTATCTTTTTTTTTTTCAATTATAAATGTCTGCAAAACAAGTTCGTTCTAGCAGCTTTATGCAGCCATTTTTTTGTTTCCTTTTTTTATTTCGCAGAAATTTGTGCAAATCGATCACATTCAAGTTACAGCCAGCACTCCTGTCTTACAACTAACAAAAAAATAAAAACACCTCACCAATCAGAACTGTGAATAACAGCTCTATGGTAAAAACATTATTGCCTGATAAAAATGACTGGAACAGATTTTTGAAAAGGACGCAGCATGGTCAGGGTTTAAACCACCAAACTTGTAATTATGGGATACAACCAGTATAGACGACAGTGCCACTCAGCACAGCGATTCCTTTTTAGTCTGGATCAGTACTCATAATTCTGATTTCTGTATCGTACGGGTGCATCCCTGTCGTTCTCTACTTTATTCGAATGAGGATCTGGAACAAACAAAAACATGATAAAACACATCTAGTCTAAAACTAACAGAAAACATTATAAGAACATGTTAAAGCACCTAGAAGTCACAGTTAGGTTGATGGTTTGAAAAGGTCTAAAATGGTCAGAAGTTCAATATTTGCCTTTTTTTTTTTTGGATAAAAAAAAAAAAAAAAAAAAAAAAAACAGCATGTGATAAACCGGTTTCTATCCTCACAACGACGAGCTGGAAATCAGTTGAATGTGCAAAAGTAATGATACACATGTACAATCTGTACACAATCAATACGAGGAAGGTTTCACCAACATGCTATTTGCTATTGCCACGACAGCTTCACAAGGTTATCACTTAAAACTATTTCTTATTTAAAAACATCCTAGAAAAAAATAAAAGTCACCCCGGTTAAGGTTTATACACAAGTCGACAGTGCATTCCCCACAGCGTGCGGTCTTTCCGTGCGGCCGCAGTGGGACGAGCCACGGTCGAGAACGGCTGGGTGTTGATCTGTATCCGTGGCAACCCTTTACTCAGGATGGGCAGCGAGTTGTCCTGTATCAGACCAAACACCTCCAGGTTCTGCAGAGTCTCATACTTCTCAAATTCTCTATAAATCAAAACACAGAATAACACTATAACAGTGCACATCTCTTTAAAAATACATAAAAAAAAACACAGAATAGATGGTCTAACATTAAAATATGCTATAAATATTTATTTTAAAATTCACCTGAAACTGTTGAATGATAACATTCGGAAATAAATTAAAACACAATGAATCAATGAATCAATCTATCTATCTATCTATCTATCTATCCATCTATCTATAGAGAGAGATATAGATAGATATAGAGATATAGATAGAGAAATAGATAGAGATAGATAAAAAGATAGTGTGTGTGCGTGTCTTACATGAGGGCTGCTGGGTGAATCTGGTAGCAGCGGCTTAGCGCTAAATGGCTCAGTGAGGAGAGTTGCTGCAAGAAGGGGAAGCTGTCTACGGTCACAAGAACGCTGTCACTGTGGGAAACAGTGGAGTAGCTTTTACTACATGCCTGTTTACAAAAAAAGTGATTTCACTGCACTGAAAAGCTGTTAAACCCTTTCCCCCCTTACCTTAAGTCCAAATGCGTGAGGTTCGGACATCTTTCCACCAGAGCCTTTACATCTAAAAAAAAGAAAATGGCTGTTATAGGGAGGATTAAATTCAATAATGTCTTTAATTCAGAAACAACACTAATTTTAATAAATACTTTTTAAATCAGAATGTGGCAAGTTTCTTTAAATGCCATTTGGAAGGTCCCCGAGTTACAATGGTTCGATTACGATGCAACAGAATTGTACAAATATTGAAAGTTTTGAGCGACAGACAAATGTAGCAGATTCAAAAAAAAAATTATAAAAAAGTTTGCCAAATTCAGAATTATTTCTCGTAATTTTGACTTCTTTCTAGCCAATCGCTCAGCGTCACCCCCCTCTGTAACACCAGACGTCTTTACACACTGAAAATGAAATGGGCTACAATCAATAGAATCACATGGTGTCAAACTGAGTCTCTGATCCCTGAAGAGAACTCAAACAATCAACTCTGGAGGAGACGGAACAAGACAGATGAAGCAGAGGAGCCTCGTTTATACACCAACAGCTTCAAACTTCAGGCCGACAACATGGTTGCACCAGAAATGTTGGAGGTTTACGAGGAAAAATAAAAGTCTGTAGTAGGCAAACTTTGTTTAGCACATTTTTTTTCCATGCGGTAAAAACGGGATTTCATTGATTAAGGCGAAAGAAAACCGACAATGTTTTTAAAGTTTTGGATCAAATCAAACTAAAGGAAAGAAAACCATACAATTTGTTTACCTTTAAAATAAAAAATCTGTAATTAATTTGTATTTTGATGCATTACCACAATTAAACGCACTAAATGGATTTAGTGTCCAGATAATCTTGTTCAACTGCAGCAATAAAACGTACCTTTTTCTAAAAAAATAAACAAAATACTTGTTCTTTTTAAAAAAAGAGACCCGTTTTATGTTCTCTAATATATTTATTTTTAAAATCGACGGAATAATCGGCAGAATCCTCGCTTACTAAAACGATCTTTGGCCGCAGCGCCGCACTAAACGCTGTGCGAACAGGATCGTGCCGAGATGAATTTGTGAATATATAATGAGTTTTCGCTCATGTAGCCGAGATTCCTACCCTCCATGGTGAGGTTTTGTCTGTAGCCGCTGATGTTGAGCTGCGTGATTGTGGAGGGAACGCTGTTAACGACAGCCTGAACGTGTTCGCTGCTGAAGTTACACCATGACACGTTCAGCTCCTCAACCCTGGAACATGTTGACAATGACATTATCAGACCAACAAATACATGAATTATTGATACTTTTATCCACCACACCAGGTGTGGGTTCAACAATAGAATTAATTACCAGCAGTTTTTTTACAACACCAAGGTTATGATTCCAAGGTTCACCAAGGTTCAGATTGCATAAAGTAAAAAAAACAAATTTCAATTCCAGAATCATCTTTTACATTTCAATTCTTTCCCATTCAGTGAACGGGCTTATCTGGCATAGCTAACCAGAACTAACTCAGCATTGCTAAACAGTGTACACATCAAACTATTATATTTGTATCAGCGAATTTCATTGAAATTATAGGAAAAAAAATTTGCATGCCAGATTGCTTATAGTCGCATCCCCTGAACCCCCTTCGCTGCTTGTCTTACTTGTTGCAGGATTGAAGCATCTCAGTCAGAGAGTCAGCAGAGAAACCAGTGCAGCCACACAGGTTGAGCCTCACCAGCTCTGTGTTCTTGCTCAAAGATCTGCACAAACAGAACAAAATCTAATGAGCTCGATTCGTTTCGATATTCATTGTGCTAACAATTGCTCGATCGAATTTACGTTCACGCACTGGAGGATGGGATCGGAGAGTACAAGACCCTCCACGCTGAGATTCTGCAGCCTTCTGCAACGTGACAGAATGTCCTCCAGTACAGACGTCTCCACGGTGCAGCTGGACAGGTCCAAATGCTGGATACGCAGGGGTCTGCAACATACTCGATGTTTAATGTCATTAAACAAAAACAACCAAACTTTAGGTTTTGCACACAAAAAAAGAAGACCCAACACACGACTCACTGTGTGTTCTTAAAGCAGGGGTCGCCGATGCAGGAGTGTGGACAGCGCAGCCTCGATACTCCTGCTGTGAGCACCTGCCCCAGCTCGCCGTTCAGCTGTGCTTTTCCTACCAAGTCGGCGCTGTGCCAGAGTGACTCATCAAACCTGTATACACAAACGATTCAAATTAGATCTGATTGTCAATCATTGCTAACTAACCACAGGTCAACCCCATCACCCCTTTGGTTTCTGTGGTATTTTCAGTGCATCAATATCTACAACAATATTAAGCACATCTTGAAGTAATTTTAGGGGCAGTTGCACAAACTTTTGCACTCAACAATTGCTGTGAAGGCTTTACAGCTTTTAGAAACTGTTCACATAAACCATCCTGAAATGGAGAAAGCTCCGACAGAAAAACCATCAGGATGGAACTCACGCCAGTCGATGCCAGCGTTTGCAGACGCGAGATGTTCTGAGAAGGTCTTGTAGTGAGAGACGAGAGAAAATCCCCAACAGCAGCTCGTCTGGGAGCGTATCCCAACACAACACACCTGCGGATAAACAAACGTTAATATGGACTGGTTGTAAAAACGTGTCGCAAAAGCTCCACTGTAAATTGAAACGGACCTGCTGCGTCTCTGCTCCTCCTGGGGCGTCTGGCGAGCACAAAGCCGTTCTCTTTGCCCTTGGCGCAGGGTCGCGGCTGTTTGCGAGGAGGAGACCAGTGCTGGATGAGCTCGTGAGGAGTGTTTTCAGATTGCAGTCCGTCTCCATACACACATGGTCTTTTCTTTGCTTTTGACTGCGACATGCACAGCAGGGATCCATCGAGATTCTCACTTAGGCACGGCAGCTCCTGGAGAGGCCTGGGACAGGGGAGCATTCAGAAGCATTACAGTACACCAGAATAAATAAATCCTTCAGACATTTTGCATGATTATTAGAGCTAAAGAGATCTTTTTTTTTTTACAAAATGTAATGGCTAGAGAGATCAAACTCGGCAAGTTAAGAAAATTAAATGAGGGACCTCCAGGGGTCACCAAATCTACTTTAAGAGCCTCAACTTAAAACTCTGAATAGAGTTTTTCTTTACTTCCTAAATCTGGGGTGTTTTAACTTTTTTGCTTTTATATTGTGAACTTAATTTCGAAAAACACTTCCAGAAGTTACCCAGATGTTCACATTAGATTAGTTTCAATGTGTACAATTGAGAACATCTTGGCCATTTATAACAATCCTAACATTTCTGAACTTTTCCACTGCAGGATGCATTCAGCTCAGTGGTCTGGTGAGGAGTCTATTGTGGTTTTGATTAAACCATCAGACTAAGAAACTTAATTAAAAAAAATTAACTTCCCCCACACACCCACCCACAAAAAAAAAATAAAAAAGCCCATAGTCTCACTATTGGCTCTGAACCCCACTCATGCACCACTCAAGCACTCATGCAACTGTGTTGGATTATTCAAAGGATTTTAAAATAGAAAATAAAAAAAGAAGCAACACTTTACGACATGATGCACAGTGCTCTATGGAATAGGAACCATTTTTACACTAGCCCCCTGCAATGTGCACATTCACCTGGAGGTCCTGTTCAAGCATCTACAAAGCTTTAGGAATAAAATAGAAATAATTCAGACATCAAATGTAAAATGCACAAAATTGCATTTGTATAAAACTTGTACACATTTGAGTTTTAAAGTTACACCGCGCGCGTTCTGAAGCTGCTGCCCGCCATAACTGCCCCCTGTGAGCGCGCGCCTTCTCGAGCGCACCAAGAAGAAGTTTAAATCAGGGGGAAAATCAAACACACGATCAGCCTGATCAGTTGCACCACTCTTTCTTATATTATTAGATCCGATGTGTGCAATGATTCTATCACTTATTGATTATCTTTAGCGGCTGTAACACGGCTGGGAGTGAAGGCCGGGGCGCGGGAGAAGCTTGGAGGGAGAAACCTAAGCTACTGTTTCACATCTTACAAGTTTCATCGCTCAAGTTTTACTGTTCAACCTGCCATCATTTAATGGAAGCTACTTTTAATTATGTAAAAATGACGATTAGATGAAATACAAAACCAAACCGAGTCTCATTGGAAGCCCAAACTAAAGATCCAACTCAGTGGGCATGAGTACGACTGTCTCAAACACTCAGTAATAACATTACAAAACTGCACCCCAATCAGAAGCTGTAATTACCTCTCAGCGGACATCTTTTCTTCTTCAACAGTAGCAGCAACTTTATTATGGATTTATTAGTAAATCCCCGAGTCTGATCTTCTCTTTACTCTAAACACACTGAGTTCAGTTCGCGCGAGCATTTAAACCTGCACAGGGACCGCCTGCCTCCTAACAACGCCATTGGCTCAAATCCGAGTTAACGGAAATGACGCACAAAGATTCGGCGGTGGACTAAGTAGTATGGCGATGATAAGTATGCTGACACCTACCGCCCAGGAGGAAACACTGCTGCTCTTTAAAAACAGTTGCACACTAGGACCAACAAAATAACAACATTGTTTGATTTTACAAATAGAATAAAAGCTGGTTGTGTTCTGATTTATTCATATACAAATATTATTTCATTGCATTGGTTTCGAAAGTTAAAGGCTTGTTGTATACATATATTAAATTAAATTCAGATTTTTTAAATGTATTTTAATTGTACAGCGTGGTGCAAAAGAACACGTTTTTGAAATGGGTAGAAGTTGGGAAGGGAATTTTATGTACAACTGTACAAGGGTTATAGTGTGTATATACAGATATATAGAAAATAATCTATGATTTGACTGCAAAACAGGTGGTGGACCTGGAGGTGGCAGAGCTGAAGATACTGAGATTTTTATTGGAAAAAATGACGATGGACAAGTTTAGAAACAAGTTTATTAGAGGGACCGCACATGTAGGATGTTTTGGAAACAAGGTGCTAGATTGAGATGGTTTGGACATGTGCAGAGGAGGGACATGGGGTATATCGGTAGGAGAATGCTGAGGATGGAGTCACCAGGAAGGAGAAAAAGAGGAAGACCAAAGAGGTGGTTTATGGATGTGGTGAGGGAAGACATGCAGGTAGTTGGTTTAAAAGAGGCAGATGTAGAGGACAGGGTGGTATGGAGACGGATGATCCGCTGTGGCAGCAGAAAGAAGAAGTAGAAGGAAATAATCTATGATTTGCTGTGAATTTAAAATAATTTACAGTTATAATTATACAAAAATGTTACAGAATGTACAGGTTGGAGTAGAACTACATGATGATTACTGGCAGTAAATGCATTAAAGCATTAATAAGCCATCAGTGTCCTAGCAGTGTGGTATAGAGTTCAGCAGGGTGGTGATGGTAGTCGGAGAGAAGCTGGCCCTAATCATGCTGGTTCTGGTGCAAATGTTCCTGTATCTCCTTCTGGATTAAAGGAGGTTAAACAGTTTGTGATTGGGATGTGAGGAGTCTCTGATTATGTTGTGTGCTCTGTGTAAACGTGGTGTGGTGAAGGGGATCAGTGGGAGGTAGTTGGGGGCCATTGGGCGGTTTTGACCAAGCTTTACAAGGCTTTCCATTCACACACGTGGAGCTGCCTTGGTGTGTGTGTGTGTGTGTGTGTGTGTATATATGGAAAAATCCAGGTTTCAGACTATTTATAAAATTAGACCCATTTTGCAGTTGCAAATTTTCCATTTTACCACATATGAGATGTGTACTTAAACAGAAAATGTATAAATAAATAAAACTCGTTTGTTATTATATAAAGTTTTCCTGATGGCCTTTATAATACCTCATTATACACAAATATATACACACCAATTTTCTTTTTTAAAGAATGATTCCTAAATATAGTAAAGAAAACCACTTTATCTACAATCAGATGTAAATCTACACGCAAGCGCAGTTTGACTAACCAGTGCGCATGCGCATGAATTTTCTCACAGCTCAGTCCTCTTTAAACCAATCCATGCCCGAAGAGCGCGCAGGATGTGGGCGGGGCCTGCGTTACCCACTCCGCTCATGCGTAATGACGTAGTTACGTAGCTATAGCACGCAGCTTCTCGGGATACTGGTCTCTGCCTGGATGACGTTTGAGGTTTTTGTCGACAACATCATGATGACTTTAATTAAAATAGATTTGTTGTTGAAAGCAGTGTCATCCATCATCCGGGACTAGGAGCCGATATTAGCGTTTTTCAACACCGTATTTATCTCATCACAGCAGAGGTAGGAGCAATCTAAATCTCACTTCCTAATGTACAGCCCGCAATACGCGATCATTATGGACGCGTTTTAAAGGATAGTCATTGATTATGTAGTGCACTTCGTGCTGTGGGTTTTAGACGGTACGCAGTTTTCATATGTAGTGAGGAAAATGCAGTTTGGGACCGAGCCACGACCGGTCGCATGAACAGATATCATGCATAGAGAAAGCAGTAGTAGTGTTTATATAATGATTGAGTCTCTGTTTGATTTCCTGTCAAGTTTATTCTTTTAGAGTTCTGTTCAGACACTGGATTATAACTAGATCAATAAATGGACTGCATTTTTAAATATAAATAATAATATTAAACACTTTCAAATGCTTAAAATCTAAGATGTGGACCCATTATGCACTGGCATCTGCATCTTGTTGTTATCTTGTTGGAATAAATGAAAAATCCTTGTTGTGAATGGGTTGGAAATTATTGTATTATTTATAATAAGAAAATAATATAATACTCTTTTATAGTAATCAGATATAGAATTTGAAATACAAATCCAATTTTGTTGGTACCATCTATCTCAAATTCCAGTTCCTCAAATTCTCATTTTCCAAACACTGCATCTGAGGAAAAGCAATGTGGTGTTTTAAAGGGATTTCTTCTGCACCTAGGTAGCAAATGGAGTGTGATGATCAGTGAAAAGATCATCCCGATTCCAGCGATTGACCTAATCCGTGTAAAAACTTTACTCACAAATTCAAACGGAGAAACAAATACAGACTGTAGTCGTGCATCTCTTATTCCAGGTAGTGGTACAGTTTCAGATCTAGGACACTTTGATTGCACTCGTTCTTTCTTGCTCTGCTGAAGAAAAACAAAAGAGTCTTTCAGAGAACACACCGAAGCGCCACGGCGGCTTTTGTGGGAGACCGGCACACTTTGGAAAATTGTAATGAGTACATGGAAGCCATGCAGTAAACATGCTTTATTCTTTAAGCTTTTCTGTACTTCCTTTCCCAGTTTTATTTCCCAGGGGGTCTGCTGTACAGGGAACAGGAGCAGAATGAGTGGGGCGGCACTGGCCATCGAGATTGTGGTCGTATTCTTTCTGGCTCTGTTCCTCCTCCATCGGTATGGAGACTTTAAGAAGCAGCAGCGTATGGTCCTGTTCAGCACCCTCCTCGCCTGGTATCTGTGCTTCCTCATCGTCTTCATCCTCCCTCTGGACGTCAGCACGGTTTGTACAGGCCACCAGTTTATAGTGTGACACATGTACATGGTGTTAAACGACTGTTCAAATAGGCCACTTCAGCCACAGGACTTTTTGTGCTTGTTTTTACTGTAAGCATAGCGATGCTATTAGTACTCTTAACTACTGTCCTGGAGATTAGATTTATTATAATCAATAATAGCACTTTTGTCATAATCAGAGGTGCTGAAGGCAAGAAATCAAAAGAACTTGAGCTCCTTGTGTGACCTGACTGTATGCAGCACTGGTTAAGGAGGGACATCACATCACATGCTTGTGAACGTCCCCCAAAACACACACAGCTTGTTACTTTACAGTTACTTTAAATGTTGAAATATTGGCAATGAATTATTTTGGATTCTTCATATATTAAAATCTTACATTCGAATCACTAATAAAACAATTTTTTTTGCGTTTTGGTTCCCCTTCAGCTTGTGAGCTGATTGATCAGGAGTCTTGAATGTATCGATCACCCAGAACACCGAGCGAAACGTTCTTCTGGTGGTTTTTACATTAGTTGGAGGCTGAAGAAAATGTGAAGCTTTACCTGAAACGCTGGGGAAAAAAAAAAAAAATATCTTGAATGTAGTCAAATCGATCTCATATTTCCAAATGTAAGGAAATTAAATCATATTAAATTTCAAGCCTGGAATCCTCTTGTTGTTTTGGTCGATTGTTTATTTTCAGAAAGAAACATATTAATAAATATTTATTTATTTATTTATACTAGAGCTGTCAAAATTAAGTTAATAACTCACTAACGCAAATTAAAGAAGGCACTGATTTTATGAACTTGCGTTTAATGCAGCATGCATTTCTGTTTGACTGTTTTTATTAAATTATAAAAAAAATATATAAAGGAGGCAAAAATTAAAACCTTCAACGAAACACACATTTCACATTACTTTGTCCAAACAATGTATGCAGATGAGTTTAAAGAAGCAAATCTCGAAACATTTGTAAAGTTAATTAGGATTTTGAGTTCATTTTTTGCATTGCTTAACAAAAAAATTTTATAAATAGTAAAAAAAAAAAATGATAAAAAAATTGTTAAAATTGTGCATGTGTGTGTTTGTGCTGACTTTTTGTATGGGATTTCTATTTCAATTATTAGCTAAATGTGAATGTGTAATATATGTTCATTAATCTAATTCATGATAAATTTCCAATTGTGGTTTTAGTCAGAAGAGAAACTGTGGACCTGGCAACACTAAAGCTCATTTTATCCTGCACATGTTCAGCTGTGGTCCCTTTGTGTTGCGCTTGTTTTTGGAAGTATAAAGCTGGTTTTAGGAGTGCACTTTAATTATGCTAATCTGGTTTCAATCATGTTTTGTTACTTGTTCCATATGTTAGCCTAGAAAACTGAGAGAACAAGAGAGGTCCTTTGGCTGATTGATTCTTGAATTTTGTCTTGTACATTGTTTTTACACTGTTTTTTTGTACACCTACAAAACCTCATTGGGTGTTTTTATTCTCAATTTTAGACAATATACAGACAGTGTGTAAGCAGCCATCAGGCACCCACTCAAAGACCTCCGATCTCAAACCAGACGACAGGAAATGCAAGTGTTGCACCCACTATTAGGTGAGGATGTGTTGTGTTTTTTCATGTTTGGGAGTGACATCATCATATTTTGGATGCACAAATATGTTCAGACGTAGAGTGAAGACATTTCTCTAATACACACCTACATTACAGTATTCAGTCAAGAATCATGTCAAGTCAAGAAGCTTTTATTGTTATTTCAACCATATATAGCTGACGCAGTACACAGTGAAATGAAACAACGTTCCTTCAGAACCCTGGTGCTACATACAACAACATAAAGCTACATTAAAGAAAACACAGGGGTAAAGGACTAGTAAGTGTCCTCGCCACATAAAGTGCATCATGTGCAACTTGGTGCAAACCGTGCAAGACAGACAGACATGTTGTCTTTTGCACCTTTTGACTGCTGCTGTTTTTTGCACTGCATTGTGTCTGTTAATATCCAGTTATAATTTTTATAGTTCTCCTCGCACAGTAATGTATATTTAAAGTATACAGGAGGTTTACTGGTCGGGTTTGGTGTCTTGTGTTGTGTTGTCTTGTTGTGTTGTCTGGCTGCACTGTCTGTTTGTACTGTTTGCACTAGGTTGCACTCGATGCACTTTTCTGTGTTGTGTTCTAGCTCTATGTTGTTTAGTGTAGCACCAGAGTTCCGGAGGAACGTTGTTTAGTTTTAACTGTGTACTGTGTACCACTGTGTATAGTAGAAATTACAATAAAAGCCACTTGACATGCAAAGACAACACAAGACAGTGTAGGACGAATACACAAAACACCCAATAGCGCCACCGGTAAACCTGCTGTGTATTACACAGTGCGGTGTGTAAAAGAGAACTGCGTACGGGAGTGAACATTGTAATTAAACAAAATCTAAACAAAATGGTATGTGCATTTGGGTTCAAAAAAAAAAAAAAAGGATTAGGCTCATTTAACATTTACAACATTGAAAAGGAAAGAAAAAAAATCATTGCTCTATAAATTTAACATATTCTGTTGTGAAAATACTAATGATACTCACGCTGGATATGAACAGATCTATTTGTAAACGGTTCGAGAGCGAAATTTATACAAGAAATGTGGCATTCATAAAATTCCTGTAATTTCTGGATAACGATCGTCCGCGTCCTGTGTGAGCTCTTGAGTGTGTACATCTATTTATGAGACTATTTACGAATTTAAATAGATTTTATATTTCGGTTGCACACAAAAATATAATGAAACTATGGTGAAACAGGAAACAAGAAATCAGTTAAGAATGTATCTGAGTGAAAGGCATGTGTGTGTGTGTTGATTGTGCTTACAGGACATATTTTCTATGCTGTGTAACCCTTTATTTGCCAGGTAGTGCTAAGTAACACTAACTGTGGTATGTTTTGAACTGCAATGTTCTATATACTGTCTAGTTTTTCTCTGCCAGACCAGTCGTTTTCTACAGACACATGCCCTTCTAGTTTTTTAACAAGGGATCAAGATTTTACGCCAGGATAGATTTCAGGTTGATAGCTGCGGGGGCATTTGTTGAATTAAATAAATGAATAAACAAATTAATTAATCAATTGTACATAGCAGTTTCTCAGTCTGATGTGCCTAGTGTTCAAAATAATTAGGTTGCATTATGTATTTTTCATGTCAGATTATTATTAATATTATTATTATTATATACTCTTAATTGCCATAGCTCTTAGTCAGAATTACATTAGTCTACGACTGAAAAAAGCATATACACTAAATTGCCAAAAGTATTGGGTCACCTGACCTTTCCTGCTATATGTGGTTCTTCTCCAAACTGTTACGACAAATCTGAAGGTGCTCAGTTGTCTTTAGATGCACTATAATTACATTTTGCATTTACTTGAACTTGGAAACCCAAACCTGTTCCAGCATGGCAATGCCCCTGTGCACAAAGTGAGATCCTTGAAGATCTGGTTTACATGCTTTGGAGATGAAGATCTTGAGTGGCCTGCTATAGAGCTCTGATCTCATTACTACTGAACACCTTTGGAATTAACTGGAATGCTGACTGCATCTCAGGCCTCCTCTCCTACACCTCGCCTCCCTTTCCTAATATCCTTGTGGCTGATAAACAAAAATATCTATAAGCACACTTCAAAATCTAGTGGAATATCTTCCCAGAAGAGTGGACGACATTATAAAAGGAAATTGGGACTAAATGTGGAATGCAATGCTCAAAAATCACATACCGTACTTATGACCAAAGTGAACCAATACTTTTGGAAATATAGTGTACCCTTTTTTCCACACGATTTTAGCTGTTTAAGCTTTGCCTTTTATGGAGTTTTGTGGGCGTAACCAAATGCAAATCAGAAGATGCAATACATGTGCTGTGTAAACACCTGTGACTTTACAAAGACTTTATGGGGATTTTTAACATACAGGTGTGAATATGCAAAACAAAATCTGCATTTCTGAATGTTCAATTTACACACAAGTCTGCAAAAATATCATAATTATAAACGCAGTCCAATAGCTTTAAAAACTGTATTATAAAGCATGTTTTTAATAAAATATTACGTTGTTATGTATTTATTTATTTATTATATTAGTGTTCACTTAAGATTAATTTATGATTTCGTTATTCTGCCGTTTCACTGCACATTTCTTTTCAAATAAAACTGAAAAGCCATCAAGCATTTTTTTTTTTCAGCATTGTAATCTTCTTCCCCACAACACATATTTTTAACTTCAATATGTTTTTAATAACATGGAAACATTGATTCAGTTCATCTTTAATTTTTTATTATTTTTTATATTTTTTATATTTTAACGGAAAGTCAGCTACATGTCCTGACGTCATGAAGTCACACTGTTTTGTGTTTATGTCACAGCACTGCGACGGTGTGCCACAAGCCATGGAGCTACATTCCTAAAGGGGTCATGCCCATCTTCTGGAGGGTTGTATACTGGACCTCACAATGTCTTACATGGTGAGATGGCAACACGATTCCCTTTTGACTGATCTTAATCCATGAGAAGGCGGACGAACACTTTGCAAACAGTCAGAGATAATTACCTGTTTATAAATCATGTTTAACATAGTAACTACTAACTGATTTACTTCATCGTCAGCAGACTCACACAGTCAATTAAAATCAAGTTTATTTCTATAGCGCTGTGGCAAGGAAAAACTCCCTTTAGATGTTATGAGGAAGAAACCTTGAGAGGAACCCGATTCAAAAGCGGAACCCATCCGCATTTGGGTGATATCAAGAGTGTGATTATAGTATTTAAAACAGTACAGGACACCAGAGAGTGAGAACTAACATGAGCACCAGAATGTAAGATTATGAGTAATGTGCTTTCTACAGACTTATACAGTCAGTTGAGGTTATGGAACCAGGAGCTACTAAGCAACTCATAAAATAGCTCAACATTTCATAAATCCAACACCAGCTTCTTCATGCCAGAGCTTTTAAACACTCAAAGAAGTCTAATGTCCAGACTCTACATGAAGTGAAATCCAAATGGCGCTAGTACGTCTCTAGATTGTTCAGGATAACATAGGCCCTAACCAAAGCTAGTTCTGCTTGTGTTGATTACTTGTGTTGATTATATGTTTGTATTATACCTGCTGTATAACTGCTGTTCAATTCCTGCTTTTTGATTGGTCAGAAAGTGTTGATTCATATTCTAGTAGAAAAAAAAAATTCTAATGTTTAATCTTTGCCAGTATAGCTATATGGTGGATGTTCAGGTCGAATTGCTTTCTTAATAGCTGTAGGATGGAGTGGCTGTGAGGAAAAGAGAGAAAGTGCCTTAGAATATGCCGTATAAACCTCAGAATAACAAAAAGATATATTTACTTTGAAAAAATGTGATGGTCTGATCATACACCACAAGCCATGTTTAAAATGACAGCGCTTTTGCTATGAACCATTTTACTACCAGTGTTGGTTAATAGAGATAGCATGACAATGCAATTTTCTGCATCTGTTACAAATGGGTGTGTCTGAAACACTTGATCATGTCGACCTACGCTTGCGTCCACATGACTAAATTGTGTTTTTGTGACTTAAAGAAGGAACAACACGATTGTTCCCATTTGCTTGTTTTCCATTTGCCGAGTACAAATAGCAAAGCTGTGACACCGGTCAGGTCAGGAGCTAACAATTTTGTAATAAGTACTAGAAAAAAATACCAAGCAAACAGGAAACAAGCAAGTTTTACTAGTTCCAAAGGAATTTAGCCTGACGATCTGTGATGTGGAACAAAATGCTTTATTCTATATGTAGACTTAAGGTCAGCTTTCCTGAGATGCACATACTGTAATATCATTAAAATGGACAGTACTGGATGTATTGGTGCCATTAAATTCAAGCAGCCTATTCACAATGTGCTTTGCTTTAATTCCCATGATGCTTTGTATGGGATATGTGCAAGAAACACCTGCTTGTTCTAAATTACATCAAAATAATATACTATATAGTGGAGGTGTAACAGTTTTTTAACACAAAATTCATGGTTTTGGTACCATTTGGGTACGGTTAGGGGAAAGAGGTTTTTGAATAACATTAGGGATGCACCGAATATTGGGCCACCGAATATTTTCTGCCAAAAAGGGCCCAAAAAATGCATTTTCGGTTTTCGGCCGAAAGACTTTGATCACCAAAAAAACACGTCCGAAACGGTTTGTTGTGATGACGCAAACAGAAACCGCGCCCTGCACGTGCTTGTCTGCAGTAATGCCAAAATTTCAAGAGGGGGTGCGTCTGCAAAGACTTTCTCCACGTCGGGTTTAATTTATCAAATGAAATCCAAACATCCCGATAGCTATGCTGAATATATAAGGAACACGGCACAGAAAAGCACAGATCAAGCGGCACAGAAAAGCACTCCGTCTGTGGCGGAGGTTTTTGAAAAGACAAGTAAGTTTCCCAGTGATAGTGTCATGGCAAAGGTCATTACACAAAAGATTACACAACCATTGCCTTAAATGATCAGCCATTCTCTGTCGTCGAAGATGTGAGGTTTCGCAGGCTGATCGAGCACATTGAGCCCCGTTATGCCATACCGAGCAGAGGTGTGTTTACCTGAGCTGTTTAATGTTGTTGCAACTCACGCTCATAAGCATATAACTGCAGATATTTCAGCAATTAGTTTCACGACAGACATTGTTCGAATTGTATTTTATTTTATCCTGTGCATTGTTGCAATGTGTTATAAATAAATATTTTCATCATTTGTAATTGATTTATTCTTTAAAACTTTAATATTAATGTATGCAATTGAAATGCCTTGATTTTAGTAGGGTTAGTACACAGTCATAGCCATAAATGCAATGGTAATGATAATTGGCGTAATTGCTTTCGGTGTTTCGGTTTTCGGTTTTTCAGCCTTGCTTTCTTTTTTTTCGCTTTTCGGTTTTGGACAAGAATTTTTATTTCGGTGCATCCCTAATTAACATTATTATTAACATTTGTAATCTTTAACATTTCAAGCAATTTAAATTGTCTGCTTGGTTAAATAATATATACAATACAATTTTATTGTATTTTGTAACAGAAAAACTTGTTAAAACTCAAATTAATGCAATACACTTTTTATTATATTGATTAAATGGAGTAATCAATTAAATTGTTTATCAAAATAAATACTTTTCACTTGTTAGATTGACTTTACACCAACAGATGTGTATGTGTGTGTTTTATATGTAATATTCTAAATATATGATCGGCTAAACTGTTTACTTATTTCACCATTCTTTAACAAATGTCTTCATTGTCTACCCTTCATTCATTTACTTTTTTTATATGTGGAATTGTCAGGATTTTCTCATTTTAAAAGAAATTCTTAGAGCTGGACATAAAACACGAAATAATCCATAGCGCTATAGAGTCTTCAGCATTTTCATGCATGTGTAAAACATATTTTTTTTTCCAGTATCAAGTAAGTAGCAACAGTGACACTGTGCTAACTCTGTTTTCTTGTTTTTTTTCTCTTCATACTCCTGGCATTGTTTTGTATGTTTTCAAGTTTAATAATATTAATAAAAAAATACACTTAAAGTGCGAGGCAGAGACTAAACAAACTTGCCTTTCTTGTTTGCAGTGGTGATGGACAGGTTGACGGATGAGGTCAGACAGGAGTCTCCATGGACTATGATGTTTGTGGATGATCTTGTGATTTGTGGTGAGAGTAGGGAGCAGGTTGAGAAGAGCCTGGAGAGGTGGAGGTACATCCTGAAGAGAAGGGGAATGAAAGTCAGTATGCGTAAGACAGAGTACATGTGTGTGAATGAGAGGAAGGGCAGTGGAGTGGTGCGGTTGCCGGGAGAAGAGGTGGAGAAGGTGGAGAAGTTTAGGTACCTGGGATCAACAGTGCAAAGTAATGGAGAGTGTGTTATAGAAGTGAAGTAAAGAGTGCAGGCAGGGTGGAGTGGGAGGAGAAGAGTGGCAGGAGTGATTTGTGATAGAAGAGTTCCTGCAAGAGTGAAAGGGAAAGTTTATAGGACTGTGGTGAGACCTGCGATGTTGTATGGTTTAGAGAGAGTGGCATTAGGTAAAAGACAGGAGGTGGAGCTGGAGGTAGCAGAGCTGAAGATGTTGAGGTTTTCGTTGGGAGTGACGACGATGGACAGGTTTAGAAATGAGTTTTTTTAGAGAGACAGTGCATGTAGGAAGTTTTGGAGACAAGGTAAGGGAGGTGAGATTGAGATGGTTTGGACATGTGCAGAGGAGGGACTTGGGGTATATCGGTAGGAATATGCTGAGGATGAAGCCACCAGGAAGGAGGAAAAGAGGAAGACCAAGGAGGAGGTTAATATATACAATACAATTTTATTGTATTTTGTAACAGAAAAACTTGTTAAAACTCAAATTAATGCAATACACTTTTTATTATATTGATTAAATGGAGTAATCAATTAAATTGTTTATCAAAATAAATACTTTTCACTTGTTAGATTGACTTTACACCAACAGATGTGTATATGTGTGTTTTTATATTTAATATTCTAAATATATGATCGACTAAACTGTTTACTTATTTCACCATTCTTTAACAAATGTCTTCATTGTCTACCCTTCATTCATTTACTCCCTTTATATGTGGAATTGTCAGGATTTTCTCATTTTAAAAGAAATTCTTAGAGCTGGACATAAAACACGAAATAATCCATAGCGCTATAGAGTCTTCAGCATTTTCATGCATGTGTAAAACATATTTTATTTCCAGTATAGAGTAAGTAGCAACAGTGACACTGCGCTAACTCTGTTTTCTTGTTTTTTTTCTCTTCATACCCCTGGTATTGTTTTGTATGTTTTCAAGTTTAATAATAATAATTAAACAAATACACTCAAAGTGCGAGGCAGAGACTAAACAAACTTGCCTTTCCTGTTTGCAGTGTTGATGGACAGGTTGACAGATGAGGTCAGACAGGAGTCTCCATGGACCATGATGTTTGTGGATGATCTTGTGATTTGTGGTGAGAGTAGGGAGCAGGTTGAGAAGAGCCTGGAGAGGTGGAGGTACATCCTGAAGAGAAGGGGAATGAAAGTCAGTATGCGTAAGACAGAGTACATGTGTGTGAATGAGAGGAAGGGCAGTGGAGTGGTGCGGTTGCCGGGAGAAGAGGTGGAGAAGGTGGAGAAGTTTAGGTACCTGGGATCAACAGTGCAAAGTAATGGAGAGTGTGTTATAGAAGTGAAGTAAAGAGTGCAGGCAGGGTGGAGTGGGTGGAGAAGAGTGATTGCAGGAGTGATTTGTGATAGAAGAGTTCCTGCAAGAGTGAAAGGGAAAGTTTATAGGACTGTGGTGAGACTTGCGATGTTGTTTGGTTTAGAGACAGTGGCATTAAGTAAAAGACAGGAGGTGGAGCTGGAGGTAGCAGAGCTGAAGATGTTGAGGTTTTTGTTGGGAGTGACGACGATGGACAGGTTTAGAAATGAGTTTTTTAGAGAGACAGCGCATGTAGGAAGTTTTGGAGACAAGGTGAGGGAGGCGAGATTGAGATGGTTTGGACATGTGCAGAGGAGGGACTTGGGGTATATCGGTAGGAATATGCTGAGGATGAAGCCACCAGGAAGGAGGAAAAGAGGAAGACCAAGGAGGAGGTTAATACATGTGGTGAGGGAAGACATGCAGGTAGTTGGGTTGAAGGGGGCAGATGTAGAGGACAGGGGGTATGGAGACGGATAGTACGCTGTGGCGACCCCTGATGGGAGAAGCTAAAACAAAAAGAAGATAATTCAAAATCTAGTGCATCTTTCCAGTAGGGTGAAGGTTATATAACAGAAATTAGGCATCCACATTCTACGAATTTTTGTAAATATAATTTATGACAGACATCTGGGAACAATTATATCTTCATTTTTTGCTGTTAAAGACTGGAAGAATGAAAAAAAAGCTACGTAAAATGTAGGGTTCTACTCAGACCTATCAGGGGTTTTGTACGGTAATCGGTAAAGTTAGTGATAATAGCATAATTTCTTTTGCACATGAATGAATATAATTTCTCAGCGACATTTATTCCTTGTTTGGGCTTTACACATTGCTGTTGAAAAGAAAACATCAAACTCTCACAGGTTTAAACGAGAACAACAAACCCTGACTCTTCAGTTTGTAAACCTGTTCTACAGTTTCATCAAAATACAGAGTGCATGTGAAATATAAGCGAGAGAAAACAAGAGCTTCTCATTGCCTGTTTACCGCAACATTTTGATGATTATCAAGGATGATCAAACTTTCATTTTTACAGTAAATTACAGATAAATATGTTACTCATGGAACTTTAAAAATAAATTATATATAACTTTTTTACATATTAGTATTCAGACCATAAAAAAAAAATACAAAAATAAAATAAAATACTGAATATATCACAGTCGCCTGGGTGATTTTAATTGATGAGAATGTGTTGATGTGTGTCTTTCCAGGCTTCTTCTGCCCTTTATGCAGTCGTACGCCCGCTCAGGAGGCTTCTCCATCACCGGCAAAATAAAGACCGCTCTCATCGAGAACGCCATCTACTACGGCACCTACCTGTTTATATTCGGATCCCTGCTCATCTACGTCGCCGTACATCCTCAGTGGAGTCTGTCCTGGTAAGAGCAACTCTCAGTCTACACCAGTGGTGTGGGACACATTCCTCTGGTGGGTAATGAAGACATCACAGGTGGGGTGCAGTGAACTGCAGTAATTATACAATTATTTTGTGCTCTTCATTAATCTTGATTTATGATTTTCTCCATTAAAAATAAAGTCCATACACTCAAAGCAACCACAAACAATCAGTCCATTAATACAAGTCAATTATAACAAACATTTTGAACTTCAAGCTATTTGATGTTATTGATTTTGAAGTTGATATTTAAATAAATTAAACGTCTTTAAACTTGAAGTATTTTATTACTATTTTTTGGGCTGATGGAGGACAGGTGGGGCTTGCAAATCTACCCCATTTAAAAGGGGGGAATGGCAGAAAAGGTTTGAGAACCACTGGTCTGCACATTTTACTGTGGTTCATGACAGAACCTGAACTCATCCTTTGACCAGGTACGAGCTGCAGACGATCGGCATCACGGCAGCCAACACATGGGGTCTGTTCCTGCTGGTGCTGCTGATGGGCTACGGGCTGGTGGAAATCCCACGCTCTTACTGGGAAGCTTCCAAACAAGGACACCTGCTTATCAAGACTTACTTCAAAGCAGCCAAGCTGATGACTGAGAAAGCAGATGCAGAGGAGAACCTGGAAGATGTCATGGAGGTGGGCAGTGCATGCTAACTAAAGGCATGCATCATGAAACTGATAGATACTGATTTTCTTAAATATGATAATATATGGGAGACATTTGGATTTTTGATAATCAGGAAGAGTAATGTGTTTATTTTCCTTTGTGTAAATTGTAAAAAAGCATTATTAATGTGTCATGTTTATCAATTAAATTTTTGAAGCCTTAGTTCTGACTGATTTAATTGGCCACCTTATATATTGCTCTGGCAATAACTCCACAATCAGACAGATGTAATGTAGCAATTGTGACTTTTCTGACAGTATTTTGTTTAAAACTGACAGTGTATGAACTGTTAATGATTAAGTTCTCTCTCTGTCTGACACAGGAAGTGAGGAAGGTCAACGAGTCTATCAAGTACAACCATCCATTCAGGAAGTACGTTGATACGATTCTTAGAAAGGTAAGATGTGTGTAGATGTGAGTGAAATGAAACATCATATAAATATACAGAATTTACAGCATTTCCTTTATACTGTTGACGTGTTTTCTGGATTTTCATCAAACTAATTGTGACTTGTTAATTGAGAAAAGAACGTCAGGCATGCTGACATTTCTGGAATGCATTTCACTGTTATTGAAACAGGAACAGATCATTAATTTGTGTTGTCACTCAAATGTCACTCAGTAGTGTCTTTGTGAAGGAGTCAGTTCTTGGAGTCCATTTAGCTGAATGTTGGGCGCTGACTCATTGTCTGAAGTGTCATAACAGATACTTTCACGTTTTTGCAATGTCCAGTACTCTAATGCTTTTAAGCAGATAGTGTGCATTGGTCACCATGTTGCATCCAGTTAATTTGATCAACTTAGAGCCATTTCTAGTGTGAATAGTGAGATGTGTGGAATACATTGAGGAGGTGAATATTCCAGGTATAGGAATTTGAACTGACTGAAGGTCAAGTGCACAATACTACAATGTTACAGAAATCTGTGGTATATTTTGAAGCAGAAAGAGTACACTTTTACTGAAGTGCTGAATAGGCAAATGTCAGTGATTTCTATAACAAATCGCAGAGAAAATGATGCTATTCCAGGTGCTTTTCCTCCAGGATAGTTTAGTGAGCCAAAAAAATGTAACGTATTGAGTTCATATTGAGGTTTTCTCTTAGCAGAGACATTTTAAGGAGATGTACATTATACTCTAAAAAGGACCTGTTGTCCAAATAAAGACTGCAGAATGATTCAATACTATAACTGTATTCCCTTCAGTGCCCTGTTGAATATCAGGAGAAGATGGGCAGGAATATGGACGACTATGAGGATTTTGATGATAAACAGAACACGTATCCCAGTGAAAGGAGCTTGGTGAAGCTTCACAAGCAGGTGTGAAATATGTATTTTCTACTAACATGGTTGCAGTCCTTTACCTTAGACATTCCGAACCATTTTTAATGAACTTGAAAATCATTTGGATGCAAATGTCATAGTTGTGCCGTGTGTGTTTTTTCGCTGCATCAGGCGATTTACGCTGTGCAGAGACACAATCGTACCCAGGTCCAGTGGCAGATTCTGCTTGATCAAGCCTTTCACCTCGAAGATGTGGCGAAAAATGAGACCAGCTCATCTCACCAGTTCGTCCACAGCTTTGCTCCAACAGAACCTACAAGTTGGTTCACCCGCTACATCTACACACCTACTGTAGGTCAGTACAGGATGAGAATTCTGTAATACATTAAGTAAGCGCATAAACCAGTACATGCAAGCAACCATAGAAATCATACCCTCTTATTTATTTTCTTTTTATTAGAGTGGTATTGGGAATGTTTCCTGAAGCAGTGGTTTTATCGAGTGTTGGCTGTGGTCCTGTCCCTTTTCTCCGTGGCTGTGGTCTGGTCTGAATGCACCTTTTTCAGCACCCATCCTGTCCTCTCTCTCTTTGCCGTGTTTATCCAGCTCGCAGAACGCGATTATAACTATCTGTACATTGAGGTAAGCCAAGCTTTGTTTGTGTAAAGCCAAAATCAATTATTTGGAACGATTGTTTAAGTAGTTATTTAATACAGGAAATGTATTAACCACTAGATGTTTCATGTTGGTAGTAATATTTTCCCATTGGTTAATTACCGCTAAGCTGGAGTGCATCTATCTATCTATCTATCTATCTATCTATCTATCTATCTATCTATCTATCTATCTATCTATCTATCTATCTATCCATCTATCTATCTATCTAGTTATTTTAAAGATTTGGCAAAATTTGAACTTATATATATATATATATATATATATATAAGTTAAAATTTTGCCAAATCTTCAATGCATCTGTTAATACATCCAAATTTCTGTTTGCATCTGTTGCTCCACAACAAATTGTGAAGTGCATGTGTACAATTTTTATGCACCTGAAGCCCAGCCCCTGTTAAATACAGCCCCCTTCAAAAGTATTTTGAGGGGGCACCAGTACCTTGGTGTCTCTATACATTGAAGGCATTTGGGTTTGATTCGAAAAGATGAAGCAAAAGATGAATATGAGACAGTGGGATATTTCCTGATAGTTACATCTATAGGCACTTAACTACTTGTTATTTTTGTGCTCTTGAAGGTTCTTTGAAATGGTAGATTGTGAAATATTCATAACAAACGCTGGCATTTTCTATGTTGTTTAACACATCTAAATGTACGTATCAGGTAATGAAACCTGCACTTCTGATCTATTGTCTCATAAAAACAAACAAACAAAAAAACACCTAGCTTTGCTGTACCGATAGGTTTGGAGGAGTCTGTATATCTGTAGTTTTGTTCTAGTTTGTCTGAGTTGTTCCTTTCCGTCGGCTGATATTTCTGATTTTTTTTTTCCTAGATGGCATGTTTCATCACAATCTTCTTTCTGTGCACCTGCGTGTACTCCACTGTGTTTCGAATCCGTGTCTTCAACTACTACTACCTGGCCACACACCATCAGACTGACGCCTACAGCCTTCAGTTCAGCGGCATGTAGGTCCAAAGAGAAGACGAAACTTGTTCTTACAGCAAAAAAATGTTTTGTTTACAATTCATTTTTGTCTTATCTACATGTAGTGTCATTCAGAAGAAACAGACAGCTACCAGTTCATCACTGTACAAGTCTAAACAATCCCATTGTCATTTTAAAAGATATCATTTGGCTTAAAATTATGATTAAAATTTACATAAGCAGTTTTATCAATAAGAACTTCTATGAATTAATATACACCTTTTAAATGGAAACTATTAAATGTCCCTTATTTTTGTGAGGCACAACATCAAACTAAAACTTGTAACTACTTGCATACTTGTAAGCCGAATAGTTAAACTAAACATGTTAAACATATCTGATGAAATATATAGGTGAAGAAAGAAAAACGTTTAATTTTTTTTTGTTGCGTTTTAGGCTTTTTTGCCGCTTGACTCCACCCCTGTGCCTCAACTTCCTTGGCCTGATTCACATGGACTCTGCTATCTCTCACCAGGCTAAAGAACAGACAGCTTACACTTCAGTGAGTCTCACCAGCAGCCGCATGCGCCCATTACTGCACCTTACATTGTACAGTAAAACAATAACACTGGTGTATGGTAACAACAGATAAATAAGCACAATTTAAGATCACACTAGGGATGGGTGATATCTAAATATTACATTTTTAAATATTTTATAATATTTTATTAGATTTACACTATAAGGAAAAACTCTTTTGAGACACCTGACTTTTCCAGCCATATGAGTTCCTTCAACAAAATTGTTGCGCACAAGTGTATAGAATGTCTTTGTATGCGGTATCACCCTCCATTTGAACTATGAAACCCAAACTTGTTCAAGCATGACAATTCCCCTGTGCACAAAGCAAGCTCCATTAAGATATGGTGAAGTGGAAGGTCTGTAGTGGCCTACAATAGAGCTCTGATCTCAACCCTACTGAACACCTTTGGAATGAATTGGCATATCTAATGAATATATTTTAAAATATTTCTGATAATTGATACCATCATAGACTTTCCACAATATAACATATAACTCAAAATTTATAGCACTGGTAAACTGCTGTGCTTTAAAGTAAGAGTGGGAGCCTGTATCACAACCTTGTTGCTGGTCATCTTCCAAAAACACACCCTGTTATGTTTTATTTTACAGATCATGGGCTCAATGCGTGTCCTATCTTTTATCGCCAATGGATTTTACATCTACTATCCCATGCTGATCGTCATCCTCTGCATTGCCACATACTTCAGGTCTGTCATTTAATTATGTCACCACACTTGTCCATTAGAGCATGTATCAATCATGAGACCTGTATCGTCAGTCAGAATAAACCAGTTCCGTAACAGTGAGACGTTACCATAGTAACAAACATATTTCTTTGAATTTACATTATTATATACAATCCTTAACATTATACACAATGCCTAAAAACTGTGCCTATAGTAAGATAATACTTGCCCATATACTCCACCAATAAACTCTATCCATATATATATATATATATATGTGAGAGAGAGAGAGAGAGGGAGAAAGAGAGAGAGAGAGATTGCATTGCATTGCATTGCATATATGTTTGTATATGTATGTATATTAAAATAACTTTTTTAATTTTATCTGATCCCCATCTTGCTATACACAATAGCCTTGGTACCCGCTGCCTGAACCTTCTGGGCTTCCAACAGTTTATGGGAGATAACGAGCTGACCTCGGACCTGATCGATGAGGGCAGGGAGTTACTGCGCAGAGGTGAGTTCATGTTTATGGTTAGGAGACGATATGGGCATTTCCCTAGGAATCAATAAAGATATAAGAACAAAATGCTTATTCAGAGCAACATGACCATCACGAAGACACTTTCAATGATTTTTCCTGCTATTTATTATTATTTTTTTCTTTGGTGCAGAGAGAAGAAAACGCCAGAGGATAGAGGACGGCGAGAACAGAAGAAGAGTGAGTTTATTTATTATTTATTATTATTTCAGTGAGAGATAATTTTATTTTCATTGCATTGTTTTTAACAGATAAAATCGGACCTAAATGTTTTAATATGCAGAAATAGTATATAAATAAATATATAAATACATGAATACAGTTGTGCCAACTTGAACTTAAATGACAGGTTTATATAATATATTTCTTTAATAGTTTCTGGGGACATTTGGAGCAGATGTTGCACATCTAATCAGATTACAATAAGGCACAGTGATTTACTGTGATATTATCTGATATTGTATTCTGACACTGAGTATTACACAGTGATTTTATTTGATATTTATAAGGCTTCTGCGCAGTAGAGTTTTTGTGGTCTTTCAACAATAAGCTGGCTTTTTCTTAACTTTCAGAAGAAAGTAAAAGGATGGGTGCTTGTACATGTTATAAGTGATAGCAGGTATATATGTTTTTTGCAGAAAATGTAATATAAGGGAAAAAAAGAATGGTTTGACATTCACTAAAAGAATGATTGTGGTTCAACTTCTTCAAGTAGTGCTGATGATAATTATTCGTCAGTGATAATTATCCCGAAACAATGTTTTTGTCCCCATGTATCTCACCGATGTTGCAGTGTTATTCATTGCAAAAACTAGTAGAAAATAGTATTCATGCTGATTCACTGATTAACTACTGATGTGTTGGATATAAGCGAATCAAAACTAATGGAAGTGGTCGCCTGTGACAGGAGTGGCGAGAGCGCTACAGCCATCAGAGAGATGAAACCGGAGCCAGAAACAGGGCCCCTGCTTCCGAAATGAAGGAAACCAATTACTCTGACACGCTCAGCTCCACCAGACGTGAGTTTCATACCCTGACCACTTTTTCTTCTTTTAGATGGGGACTTTTGCTGACATGGCTTTTTATAGCATCTTGTTTATTAACTCATGCTGTTTCACAGAGGCTAAATACTCTCGGGGTAGAGGAATTCGCTCAGAGAGAGATCACATAGAGCTCCTGCAGGATGCCGAGCCTATGGACTTCAACGCAGAAACAGCAAGTGACGACCCCCTGGAGAGCAACAGGTTCGGTTTCCAGTTTTAATCTTCCGTCCCAAAATGGTACTAATGTTGTCTTAAGGGCATAATATAAATCTTTTATTTTATTTCATTTCTTTGCTTATGTGAGACAGTTTGTTTCTGATGAATCAGCGATATCAGACTAGAAGTTAATACTGGAAAACTCAATGAGATGCAGTATATTATATTGCAATTAAAATATAATTCAATATTTATATTTTTACAAAACCCACGATTTTCAAATATTGTTACACAATTTACAGTTTCAAAGAAAACTTTTTACTATAATTATAAGCATCTTTAAAACTGAATCAACATGGTCTTAATGTGTTCTCTCAGTTTAAACAGGAATAAACGCCTACTAGCTTCAATCAGTATGATAAAATAATAAATAATAATTTATATAAAATCTTTGAATCGTTGAAATGTGTTCACATAATAAATCATGTCCTGGTAGGATATTTAGTTAGTGTAATACTGTTCAATGCCAAACAAACTTATCACTCTGAACCTGAAGTTCATTATTTTAATATTAAATAATTATTAAATAAAAGTCCCAAATTGATTTATTCCTTTTACACACCTATTGCCAAGAATTAATTTTTATTTAAAAAATAGCTCTTCATATATATATTTTTTTCATCTGTTTATTAGTAGGAGTCTGTATCTGTAAACGTTGAAATCTTTCTATGAAACTTGGATTGTAAGAGCTGTAGCTCTTCCAGAAAAGTTAAGTAAACATCTCACAGCAAATTGTGTTTGACAGAGAGGATAATAAAAGTATTTGAACATGGCTATGAATATTAGTAGTGTGAGAGCTGCTGAAATAAATACTACATCTACAGCTTTTGAGCAGTCAGATTTAAGAATTTATCAGTAATGCAGTGTATATAATGGATTTAACTCACACAGGCATCTGTTTTCAGACATCTTGAGAGCATGCTACATAGAGATGTGTTTATATCGATTCTAATGTGCTGACTTTCTAATGTGCTGATCTTTCTCTCTCTCTCCCCTCATCCATCTGTCTGTCTGTCTATCTGTCTGTCTGTCTGTCCATCCTTCCATACATATGCAACCCTACAGGCACGTAGGAGGACGCTACCTCTCCATGTCCTCATCCCAAAACAGAATTTTTGATGATGTGTAACCACCTTTTGTCTGGAGTAAAGAGCAGAAAGTGGGGCTGAATTTATCTTCTGCTAAATTCCATCCTCGCGTAAGGAGACATTATTGGACGTTGCGTCCTTCATGATTGTACAATGTTACATTACGCTGAGAATGCACAACATAACGGGTACTCACGTTGTAACCCTGAATGAAAAGTATATCCTTCTATTCCTTTGTTCCTTTGTTGACTTCCCCTGTCCTTCCCTTTGAAAGAATGTTAAACAATCCTTCTATTAATTATTTATTATTATATATGGAAAAGGAAATTGTTCAGAAAGCATTGCAATCTGACCTTTTCAGCGAAGAGAAAAAGTTTTCAGAAGAACCTAAAACTTCAATATTTCATATTTGTTACCACAGGCAAGTTAGCTTGCTAGCTACTGTAGTTCTGTGTATATAGTTCAAAGTGCAAATAGCCACAGAAAAGTCATACAGTCGCATAAAGAGTTGATTTGTTATCTATTAGTGCAGAATGAATAGCTGTGTAATGATGTTACTGTAAATGTGTTCATAGTTCATGAATCAAAGCAGATTTGATTATCTTTGGCTCCTCCTGGGTGGTGGGTGTTTTAGATGTCATAGTGGGAATAGCTAGTGGGTGGGAATGTGCAAATGATTAAATCATGGAGAAAATGGGGGAATACTAATACTGTAGCGCTACGGTGTTCATTTTAATCACCATGAGCTTTGTATAATTTTTTTTTCATTCTTCACGAACCTCTCAGAGAAGGGATTTGGAGGTGGTGATACGCGTGTCCACTCCCTATATATCCTCCTCCCTTTGTGTGGTGTAGGTGTTCGACATTTCCGAGTCAGCAAAGGCATTTAAAACAGTAGAAAAAAATGCTTTAATTCTCTTAAATGCTGCATGTCAGAAATAGGATATTTTTTTTCGTATTTCTAGTTGTTTGTTTTAACTGGTCAGTTACTGTATAAACCTGAATGAGCTGCACATCGAGTCACCCCAGGCATGGTGCAATTCATATCTACAAGGATTTATTTTGCGTTCCTTTTACTGCGAAATGTCCAGAGCCATCATCGAACCGTTTATGATTTATATGAATGATTACCGACACTGAATTGTTCATGCTGCGACCGGTGTTGCTGTAGCAAATCCACTTCCAATATTCAGCTTGTCATTTATTCTGAGATGCTTCTGTTGCTTACCAGATTGAAAAGATCGGATATTTATGTTACCGTAATACTTTTGTGAATTTCACCTCTGACCTCTCTCAACAACATGGCATTTCTGCTCACAGAACACTGCTGGGTGTTTTTTGTTTTTCCACACCACTCCAGGACTTTTGTGTGTGAAAATCCAAGGAGAATTTTTGACTCGCCCAAAACCATGCTAAAAACATTAAGATTGCCCCCTGCATTCTAGTGTGTGATGGCAACAGTAACGGAAGCTCTTGCCTTGCATTTGCATGGTTTTGTATACATTATATATATATATTTATATATGGAGTTTGAGAGTGAGAGCAGACCTTTTAAAGAGGAAAGCTTTATTTAAGGAAATACAAAACTATACAAAATGTAGTACATATAATTTAATATTCTGTCTATTTGGAACCGTTTATTTAAAATACACATACAGTAATATAAACCTAATATTTATTCTCATTATCTACCATGCTGAGTGAGGATGAATATATTTATTTTTGTGCACAGAGCAGATGGGCTTGTGGCCAGAGCGAAACTCCTAAATTAACTTTGCCAGGTGCAGAGTACACTATTAGGTTTTGTGTGTGTGTGTGTGTGTGTGTGTGTGTGTGTGTATTGTCTGTGTGTTAAGTGCTGTGTGTGTATTCGCTGTGTGTTAAGTGCTGTGTGTGTATTCTCTGTGACTCGCCCAAAACCATGCTAAAAACATTAAGATTGCCCCCTGCATTCTAGTGTGTGATGGCAACAGTAACGGAAGCTCTTGCCTTGCATTTGCATGGTTTTGTATACATTATATATATATATTTATATATGGAGTTTGAGAGTGAGAGCGGACCTTTTAAAGAGGAAAGCTTTATTTAAGGAAATACAAAACTATACAAAATGTAGTACATGTAATTTAATATTCCGTCTATTTGGAACGGTTTATTTAAAACCTGCAAAAGCCTGTAAAAGGTGCACATACAGTAATATAAACCTAATATTTTTTCTCATTATCTACCATGCTGAGTGAGGATGAATATATTTATTTTTGTGCACAGAGCAGATGGGCTTGTGGCCAGAGCGAAACTCCTAAATTTACTTTGCCAGGTGCAGAGTACACTATTAGGTTTTGTTTTTTTTGTTTGTGTGTGTGTGTGTGTGTGTGTGTGTGTGTGTGTGTCAGTTTAAATTGGAAAGACATTATTGTTGATTGAGTTTATTAATGATGATTATTTAATGCCAGTGTTTCATTTATTTTCTTCTTTGAATATAATTGTCATGTGTAATGCAGAGTGACATACTGTATCTTGTTTGTTTGGTTGGAAGAGTTAAAAAAAAAAAGTGACCTTATTTTCTAAAATGATGTGTCAGGAAAAAAAAATTTAATGCCAGTGTTTCATTTTTTTTCTTCTTTGAATATAATTGTCATGTGTAATGCATAGTGACATACTGTATCTTGTTTGTTTGGTTGGACGAGTAAAAAAAAAAAGTGACCTTATTTTCTAAAATGATGTGTCAGGAAAAAAAAAAAAAAAAGAAGGATTATGTTTCTTGCCATTCATCACTGCACTGCCATCGTGAATGCAAGAGATATTCACACTACTGTGGCGTTTTCTTTTTAATAATACATGATGCACTATAATTCATGATCGGTAGCATCGTTTTCGATGTCACACGTGAAGCTGATTTCATTCTTGACTTTTAGTCGCTTGTGTTTTTTTGGTGGTGCTGGTGGTGGTGTCGTCATCATCATTATTTCCCTGAGGCTTAATCGTTAAGGAGAGTCAGCATGAGGAACGAGAGGATTATAGAAGTCATGCACACTCATGGATATTACCTCAATTTCATCAGTTGCATTCGGTGTAAATATTCATCTTTATTGTGTAATCTTTCAGGAAGGACTCCTTTTTAAGATCGTTAAAGAACGTATATATATGAGTCCAAATCATATGTAATATATTTAAAAAAAACTAAAACTAATAATGTGTTCTCACTGCAGTCAAATTCATTTCCTTTTTTTTTTCATTTCATTCTTCAAAGGAGTAGTTCAGTCTAAACATACAGATTTAAACAAGTTTCCTTCTTAATTAAATGTATGTTTGTGCTGCTGGGTTAAATTCACATGCAGTCCCTCTGTGTCCTAAACCACATGTTCACACTATCAAGTAACAATCTCTACTCTGTATGTGCACACCAGATGACAGTTTCATTTAGATTTTCTCCATTCAAATCCAAATCATTGGCTTAACCATTTCCTTGGAACAATCCTACAGAGCATGTGGTTCGATTTTTCTTTAATTCCCCTACTCACAAATTTACTTCCTACCCGCAATTTACTTCTACGTTTCCCCGAAATGGACAACAAAACCACGATTTCATCTTAACCTGTCATATACAAACAATCCTTAAATATATACAAGAAATAATAATATATAAATTTTACCATTTGATACATTTTAAAGAGAAAATGAACAAAAAGCACTAGAAGTCGCCTGTCACTTTCTATTCTAAACATACTATTGAGTTTTATAAATGAATTTGTTTCATTATAAAATTTATTGCATTTTTCGGTACAGTATCTGTTGCCCTTCAGGTCAATGATTTCTACTCAAATTATATTTAAAGATGGATGTTTCCTCAGCTGATTATCAGTGTTGTATTAAGCATGACTTGTCTAAAACAGTTTTTGTTTGTTTTCACTCGACTGCTCCTTTAACTCTTAAAACTGTATCACAATATATTTATGGACATGATTATTGGTTTTGGTTTACAGAATCAATAACTGTAATAATTTCAGTGTTTGATTTTGGGTGCAGTGTGAACTGAAGGCCACACTTTGCTTATAATGCTGGATTGGTGTGATTTTGTTATCTGCTGTTGGTTCTCAGTGTTCTTTAGTAGTTTTGCACTCCATAAATAAAATACACTTAGTGTAATAGACTGGATTGAATTATAATTAAATTGCCAATGAAAGCTCAAATAAAATCTCATTATCTGTATTAGTTTGCTTGTTTGTTTGTGTGTGTTTGTTTCTGTTGTTTATTTTTCTTTGCATTAGGATGAAGTCATGTGACAGAACAGAACATCATAACAAAAAAAGCACATCTTTGTTTCCCCCAAAAAGAAATTGGAAAAGTAATTACATAGTTTTTTAACGTGTATTTTATAGAACTGGGCGTTTCCGTTTTCTCCCCCGGGTTAGTAGTAGGCTCCTCACTCCAAATATTAAAATGGCACATCCCGGAAGTGGTCGAGATGTTTTTTTTTTTTTTTTCTGTCTCTATAGCAACCACGAGACGCAGGACGCAGCAGGAGGTGAGTAACTAACACATTAACCACTGCGTTCACCGCAATTTCATTTACTTTTAGATCGAAACTCGGGAATGTAGATAATATTTGTATGTTTTTAGTCATAATGTTAATCCACAGTTTGATACATCAAAAAACTGTTTTTAATCAGAGTATGTAATGGGAAAAGTCGAAACAATGCTACTCCCTGCCAACTTCCGGGTTGGGCAGAGAGGAGAATAAACAACGGGTTAATATTCAGCCATATGGAAATCACATAAAATATAGATCTCATTAGAATTAGTATTTTCTTTTATATCCAATAATATTGGATTATTAAGGCGTCACAAGACGTCACAAATACAAACGATCATTCAAGTCATTTATCATTAAAAAATTAAAATAATATGCATAAAGACATGAAATGTCTGGACTTGTAGTTAAAAAAAGAGAATAAATACAACAGTCAAAAGGTCAGGAAAATTTTTATTCCGCTGTTTTTGTCGTCTTTTTTCTATATTTTTATCTGAAACTTACCAACTTTGATGATGTCTTAAGCCCCGCCCACATCTGAATCCTTAATAATTATTCCTAAACATAATTAATAGAATGTAATAAAGGAAAATCCCAAAATGTAAATCATATTTGGATTGAAGTTAGATTTTATACTGTTAAAAATAACAAATGACATGTTTTAATATGTTTGCTATTGTTTCATTAGATTTTTAAGGGGGGGAGAAAATCCAATATAAAAATGATCACCAATCAGCTAGTAAAGATGGGGTGTGATGTCTATTGTTTTTGTTTGTTTGTTTTTTAAATCCTTGCTTAAAGTGTAGACTTATCTACAGCAAGTGAAAACAAATCAAAACAACAGTACATTAGCTTGCTGGTATGTTTACTCTGTGTGTATGTGTATAAAACTCAAATAATCAGTGTGTGTTGTGAATCTGGATTTCGGATAGAATAATGGCAGGCACTTCTCGGCATGACCGGGAGATGGCGATCAATGCCAAAAAAAAGCTGAATGAGTGCGAAGACCCGGTGGAGCGGCTGCGGCTGCAGTGTCTGTGCCGGGGGTCAGCAGGGATTAAAGGCCTCAGCAGGTGAATTTACTGCTACACACATTGGTGCGGCCAAAACAAAAAAATGATGATGCCATGTTTCTGCACTTGATTGTTTTTTGTTTTTTTTTATTATTATTTTATTATTATTATTTTTTTTTTTACAAAATTAGGGAATGTTATTTTTTGATAAAGTGATGAATACAAAGACTTCTCAATGTGCTATGCCTGGCAGGGGATCTTCTTACTACCTAGACATACTGGAATATGGTTCATGTTACATTACACTGTTAGACATTTACTAAATCCCACAACATAAACATTATTACTGCATATGGAGTTCTTAATATTGATATTAAAACTAAAACATTTATATCTAATGTATTCTGAATGTCTCTCAAGAAAGTACTGTTTAGTAAAAATAATAATAATGGTCTATCTATCTATCTATCTATCTATCTATCTATCTATCTATCTATCTATATATATATATATATATATATATATATATATATATATATACATTTTTGTGTGCATAAAATGCCATCATATTCTCACTTCAAGCCCAGTAGGCTCTGGTTTCAGCAGGTGTCTGACCAGCATGAAGCATTTTACTAAAGACGAATGAATGATACATGAAACTTATCACTTTCACACAGTACACAGGCGTTCTAACTGACTTATCAAACATTATTAATTAGTAAAATGAAATATTTAATTCTATTGCTTCCAATCTGGTATTAGATCAATCAATCGTGGTTTCTCTATGTATTGTACTGTTTAGCCACAGCTGAGCAAGGAGATGGATAGACAAGGGCGCCCCCTGCTGGAAAAACGATTCACGTCTTTCCATAGTAACATTGGTACAAAGATAAAACAGACGACACAACTAAAGCACTAAAAGAAAAACACTGCATTCAACTGCCATCAAAACATTTATAATATTACAAACTAAAGTATGAAGTAGGCAGGATTAAAGAAATGAATAATACTTAGGAAAAAACTGAGTGTAATATGAACTGTTAACCACAACCTGGGAAATAAATTCAGTGTTGATAAAAGGGCACACCGAATCAGGCAGAAATTTCAATTCCCCTCTGGGTGTGAACGTCTTGGTTCATGGGCAGGTGTCATGTTCTAGGTGTAGTCTCTCTTCATTCCCACTGTAAACTCTGGTTCCATCGCAATCCTGACCAGGATTAATCATTGAGTAAAGATAAATGAATGGAATTTTATTCCTTTATGTTGTGACAACACTTTTGCCTTTTGCCAAGAAACCTGGCGATAAAGGTCTTACTGGAAAATCTGATCTATTCTGGTCATTATACAGAGTTGATCAGTTTAATTCTGAAAAAGGAAAGGAAAGGGGAAAAAACGAAAGGAAAGAAGGTGGGTGGGTGCTTTTTTTTTTATTTTTTTTTTATTTTTTTTAACATATTCAGGCATATTCAATAATTCTTTTTCTGAATCTGATAGTTTGTGTTTCTGTACTGTTAGATCATTTCTTTCGAGGCCAAATCTGGATTTATGAATGTTTTTGATAATTCGTTTGAGTACTGGGTGTCACGCCACGAAATTAGATGAGCTCATTATGCCTTTCTTTCCCCCTAGAATTTGTTTCCATTACCAGTTCACATGCCCACAGTAGACCTCTGAATGTCTCAACAATTAAAACTAGAAAGTTAATGCATAATATTTAGTCAAATTCTTTAACAAAGAATTACAAAACAATGTTTATTAGCAATCTTTACACTGACAAATTTAGCAAATTAGAGATTAATGATTCTTATTTTTTACCTTTCCTTCTGATCTTGAAATAAAATAAAATGAAAGTCGGTTTGTCATATTTCATGCAGGATCATTCTGGTTCATGACTTGTGATTTCTGTTTAAACCACGGTTTTGCTCTGTTTTTTTTTTTAAGAGCTTTTCGGATTATGGATGACGACAACAGCCGAACCCTGGACCTAAAGGAGTTCATAAAGGGGCTGAATGACTATGGGGTTCTCATTGAGAAAAATGAGGCGATCACACTTTTTCAGCAATTTGACAAGGATGGAAGTGGACTGATTGACTTTGATGAGTTTCTTCTTACTCTCAGGGTAACTACAGCATTTTCTCAAATTTCTTATATTGAAAATGCAGCTGTTCCAGAGGTATGAGACTGGCAGCCTGGACGGCTAAGATCTGTATTAAGTGTAGATTAGCAAAATGCAGAGCACAGCTGAGCAGGCAGTTGAGAACTAGAGGAAAGGAAGCATGTGTCTCGGTCCTGGCAGAACATAAGTGCTCTTATGTACCACAGTTTCTCTGTAAGCTCACTACTCTTACGAGAAATATCTTTGTGTGTGTGCAGTTCATGGCTCATTGGTGAGTCAAGATACTGCTTGACTCACCTCAGTTCATGCCTTCTGTTGAATGTACTGTATTAATATCATAAGATGTATCATAAGATGGTCATACACAGATCCCGATATCGTTATCATTCCTATCATTCCTTATTTCTAGTTCTCTTGATTACGTCTGTGTTTGTGATCACAGCCACAGATGTCCAACGCGAGGAAGGAGGTGGTCATGCAGGCATTTAGAAAGCTGGACCGGACTGGCGATGGTTTGATCACAATTGAAGATCTGAGAGGAGTGTATAATGTGAAACATCACCCCAAATATCAGAACGGGGAATGGACCGAGGAGCAGATCTTCCGCAAATTCTTGGACAACTTCGATTCTCCTAATGATAAGGACGGACAGGTAGGCTAACAATCCAAAAACAAAATGGTAGGTTGCCTGCATACTTTAATCATATTATATATATCAGATATATCATATATCAGTGTTAATCAATCTGTTGGAAAATATTAGTAATAAATTGTCATTTTCTATTAAAAATGAAAATGGAAATTACAAGAAGGTGAACTTCACACAATTGCTATTTCTCTCTGTACTGTTTTAACTGTATGGAATATTAAATATAATTAATCATTTGTAGTTTCCATCAAGTTTCCATTGAGTTTCCATTAAGACAGTTGCTGATATCACCCTGTTTTGTGCATCAGGTCACTAAAGAAGAGTTTTTAAATTACTACGCTGGTGTGAGCGCCTCCATTGACAGTGACATCTACTTTATTGTAATGATGAAAAATGCCTGGAAACTTTAAACTAACATCTCCAAATATCTGTCCCAGGGTAAAGTGCTACCAGATGAAGCTTCTTCTTTAAGACAAAAATATCAAACCTGAATCAATCAGCAGATGAACAACAAATTGCTAATGTACCTGTCCTGATTCAATCAAAAACCAAAATCAGCAATATAACATTCAGTATAGTATTAGTACTTCCATATAGACCACCACCTATATGGTGTGTGTGTGTGTGTGTGTGTGTGTGTGTGTGTGTGTGTGTGTGTGTGTGTGTGTGTGTGTGTGTGTGTGCTGCAATAGGGTCTACCTGCAGATTACAAACCAGAAAATGCATGTTTCAGTGGTCATATGACATTTTTTTTAATACGCAAAGTTATTGTATGTAGAAATTTCCATAGATTTTGAAAGGGTCAAGGGGTTTCTGTGAGAATTTCCAATTATATCAGAGACTGTGTTCATGATCATATATATTCCTGATCTTTAAAGCTAATATAGTAAAGTATTCAAAGCATAATATAGGAATACCTAACCTTTATAGATAACCTATGAAAGATTTTTAAATCTTTAGTTTTAAAGGCTAACACTAGCCAACTTGCTTCTATAGTATAAGCTAACCTGTTAGGTCTTCTGAGAACATTTTTATCATAAAAAAAAATAAAAAATTAAATCATAGTCTTAATTGCTAACACTTGCCAGCTTGCTAATATGAACTTACCTGACAGAACGTCTGACAGACCTGTAAGTCATACAAGAAACTATATTTTTTTAATGTTAACACTAATCGGTTTGCTAACGTAGGCTAATCTAAAAGGTCTTCTGAGAACATTTTAAGTCATACCAGAAACTGTATCATAAAATATTTATAGACTTAAATGCCAACCAAATGCTATCCAGCTTCGTAAAATATATTTTTGACAGAATTTCTTGAGAAGGTTTCTTGTATTAATGTTAATCATTTTCAACGCTAATAGTCACAACATAACCTTCACCATGAGCGTACCTAGCATGATGGATTTTTTTGAATTCCTATTCCTAATGTTCTTATTTGCTTAAAACCAGCTTGCAAATATAAACTAATCTGACAGGATGTCTGTGAGAATGTTAGTGGACTGCTTATAGACACAAACCTGGCCAGAGAACATAAACAAATGCCCCTTTACCCCATCAGAATAAGGATATGAGTATGCTGGTGTAGATCTGTATTGGGCTCTGAGTTGTACAGTATGTAATCTGTAATAATGGTCAGAAAGCAGCTTGTTGGTGTGTTTTGATTGAATCAGAATCCAGGACTTTGCCTCACAATACTTGTAGCTCTTTTCTTCAATCTTAACCTCCGTTTGATGCATTTCAGCAATTAAAACCGAAAATGACTAAAATCTTTCTATGCTTTGGATTTCCTTTCCTGGGTTTATTGCGTTTCTAAAAACACACAACAGACTAATTCCCAACACAGAGCACTATTTCTCAGTGCAGGCAAGCAGCGGTGTTAACAGCGCTCGCCTCTCTATCTCCATTATCTAAAAAAGGCAGGTGATGTGGCCAACCTGCTCCACTGTGTCTTAATTTCTGTTTAACTTTTGGTTTATTTGACATTTGCACCTGCTCTACGCCTGAAATGAGAAATACACTTTTAAACTATTGCAGTTAGAAATAATCAATCACTCATACAAATAAACATGGACTCTCTTGTATTTCTGTCTGGGTTGTGCTTTTTTTTTTCTTTTATCTGTTCCTTTTCTTCTTTCCATTCCACTCTGTAGCTCTAACATGGGTGATGGAAAGCTTTTTTTATCTTTATAATAGAGAAAAGTGTAACCATGTTAGGGGGATTTTTTTTGGCGGTTATCATTTCATCCACTTTCCCCTCTTCAGGTCACGAAAGAGGAGTTTCTCAACTACTACAGTGGAGTGAGCGCATCCATCGACAGTGACGTCTACTTTATTCTGATGATGAAGATGGCATGGAGGCTATGAGAGTTTGAGAAGCGTATAGACTAATTTATATTGGCAGAATTTTTTACTGTGCACTTGACATTTAGTTTTTATTCTAAGCACTAATCTTATAGAATAGCCAACTAATATTTGTGATTCATGAAGGTTTTGACCTTGATTTCTTACCCTGAGCAGTCATCTTTCTTGTTTCCTCAATTACTACATACACATGAAGCTGGTTTCACACTGTTCACGGAAAAAGCTGTGGGTGCAGTGAGATACAGGTGAATGGACAGGTTGAACAAAGTTCATATGTTTTTAAGTTTTGCACCTTAACACCCCCC
>MU551617.1:6166215-6224790 GCA_024362625.1 Silurus asotus | reverse complement strand
CCCGACCCCCTTTCATGCCCACTCATTCACACATTGATTTACAGCTAGTGCCGATTTATCATCACCAGTCTATCTACAGATATGTATTTGTCATGGAAGGAAACTAGAGAACCCAGAGGAAACCCATGTGGGAATGGACATTTAAATGACTGTAACCAAAGCTGAGGATCAAACCAGGTAGCTGTGAGGCAAAAACATTCCCCTTTGTACTACTTAATTTTCCTCAGCATTATTTGAATTATTATTATTATTATTTTTTTAGAATTGTGAAAAATACTATGGGCAGTTTGAAACAAAATGAATGAAGCTCAAAAATTCCTCATGCATGTACACAGTTCCTGTCATGTTTTTTTTTTTACACTAAACAGCATCTCATCCTGGTTAGATCAGGACCAGGTGATTACACTTCCTGAAACAGTATAGGTGTGTTTAACATGTTGAGCAAATCATTTTTTTGTTAGGAATTAATCTTAAAAAAAAAAAAACAACAACATTATATCACCATAATATTGTTTTTTTTCTGTGAGAGAATTTATCCCTGACCCCAGACACAGTAACGCTGCTCAGCTTTTTCACTTCCCCTTTAAAACCTTAGAAACAGAAGCTGAAGTCTCAGGGACTTTTTGGAATGACTTTTAATAATCTGGTTTTGTTGTGCAAATTCTTTAATAAAGCCAGTAGTATAAACGATTATTGCAATGTACTATACAGTGTAAATTCTTTGTGGTAATAAAACAATTTCCTGTTATAGATGTGAGAGGTGGAACACAGTTAAATGTCATACTAGATGTAATAAAGCAGTAACAAGTAAATATTTAAATAGTTGATTACCTGCTATTTTACAATCGGCAGAACACAGCAGACTTCTATTTATCATGCTGGATGTGAACAGATTCATTTGTGAGTGAAGGAAAATGTAGTATTCATCAAAAAATATTAGTATGTCACAAGAGCGCCTGAGTTTTGTGGAAGTTTATCTAAAACTGCTTCGCCTCAAATGGAATCAATAGCAATGAGTTATACATTTCAATTAGACATACAAATAGAGTGGACGTTTGGTGAACCTGTCATTTTAATAACATGAAAGGTATCAATGAAAAGCAAATTTATCAGTAATACAAATAGGATTAGCTGTTTAATTAGATTGAAAGTAATGGCACCCTATTAAATGAGAAGTAGATGTTTTTGTGGTAAAGTATGCGTGGTTATGCCTTAGCACACACTGTACTTTCTGTTTAGTCATCTTTTTTTTCTCTCTTCATTTTCAACTTCACCGTTTATGTTTTGTGGGCGTCAGCAAACGCACATCAACTTTTTTTCTGTGCGTGTGGTAAATTACAAGCAATATGTGAATATGTTTCAAGTTCCTTGTAACCCCTTGGAATTTTATTGCCATGACAACAGTTAAATACCGCTTTACTTTAAAAGGTTGATAAATAAAAAGAAAAACATATAAGGGAAAAAAATGTTTTAACTTGCAATACAAATGCAAGTCATTTCTATATATATTTATATATCACAAGAAAATATAGCACTTTGTAAAAAAAAAATAAAAAAAACAAGTAATGCTATTGAAACCTGTGCTATCAGTGCAGTTGTGACTGAAAATATTCCTTGATTTACTGAAATAATCATAGACAAGCAAAAGAGGGGATAAATACTATATACTGTCTGGCATCAGTATATAGTATATATACTGATGCCAGACAGTATATAGTATTTATATATACTGTCTGGCATCAGTAGTAATTACTGTAATACTGAGTGAGACTAGCAGCTGTATTACTGTATTTAATGTATCATCAGCACTGATGATCAATCAAGTGCTCACATCAGGGAAGGAACACCTGTGAACTCTGAAAATGCTAACAGCAACCGTGTGAAATGCTGTGATCCTGGTTATTAACTGGTTTCAACATTTCAGTACACAGTTGCAGTTCTTCTTTTTAAAAAACCTGTGGTTTTGTCCAAATTGCAAATCCAAATGGAATCTGAGGTGATGCAATACAGAGTGGTTTTTTGTGCATACATGAAAGTCTTGATACTTCTGAAGAGAAATACATGCAGAAATACATCCATTTCAAATAGTAAAGTTGATAAACATACACTTCAAACATTATTGAGATAATTCAACATTCCCTGCTTTTAAAACATTGCAAGATAAAAATGATCATTATAATTGGAACTAATAGTATAAAATGCTGGGCAAGCTACCTTAAGTATGCTGTTAGCTTAAACAAATTAGCTGCACAGCAAGCGATATAGTAAAAGTAGCCTGACCAAATTGAAGCTACATTATTGCTGTTAGCATGTCAGCTAGTTTAAAAATAAAGCCGCATGAAAACTGTTTGGTCTTTCGTTAACTGTTAGAAAAGTCTTTGTTTCAAATGCAAGTCATTTACCAGACGAAACCTAGACACATTTTTGTACCTCAAGAAAATGAAACACCGTCATTATCAGAGCTTTGCAGGTAAACAGATAATGAGCTACTTGTACTTCAACATTGCTAATAGCATCTTTATTAGCTCTATTGTTATGTGTATCGGTTGCTTGGATAAGCTTTTGAATAGGCTTTGGTGGTTTTACTTACAATAAGTTTCTCTTACAAGAATCAGCATCAACTTTTCATTGCTCTGCAATCCACCCACACAATGATGCTTTAAATTTGATGACTCATATTAGTAGTTAAAAAAGCTTGCGTGTACGGCAAAGGAAATCACCCCACAACACTGTTAAACATTCGGAGTTAATACTAGTAATAGTTAATAATAAAGGAGTTTGAAATATGTAAAAGAAATTAGCAGCAAAATGAGACTGGATTGTTTAAACCTGTTGTATAGTTGCCTATTCGCTATATCGATTTTTCCTTTTTTTTTAATGTAGGATGTCGGCTGTAATGTAGACTTTTTCTAGACCTGTCATAGAATCAACAACACAATCCGAATTCTGGGATTTGGTAGATAATTACGAACTGACAGTGTACCATGAGAATAAGAGCAGCCTGATGAAATAAGCAGCTAATAATGAGAGATTTACCTGTCGCATGTGATTTTTTTTTTGTATCCCATCTCACTGGGTTTTATAGAGGCTCGACATGGTGACATACGTCTCATCTTTAGAATGTCTTTGTAGAGCTGCTACACTTTGGCAGCCAGCGTTATCTTGTGCAACCTCAGCGGGTTCATGTTCTTCCAACAGCTTCATTTTCATTTGGAATGTCACTGAGTCCAGACTTTGGTTGTCTTCATCCTGCTGCTCACACACTGAAGTGGGACGAGAACTTTTCAACGTTCCATTGCAGGATTCTGTGGCGTTATTTTGATCATCATCATACTCAGGAGGAAACTGCTTCTCCTCAGTGTACATTACAGGATAGATGTTGATGTCCTTGAAGATTTCCGGGCTGAAACTCATTGGTAAGTGCTGTAACAAAATATGTTCAGAATTTACCATTTTTCGATTGCGATCTAGGACTTAATACTGAATGCAGACCCAGAATAATTAAATCCCAAATTCACTTACCTCCTTTTGTCTATGAATTTGAGCGAGTGTGGCTTTTGGGTCTGGAATGTCAGGGAAAAGGCAGGCCTGTATTCTAGGAGACGCAAAATACACACAAACTCAAGCCATACAATGATGCACTATAAACATTATTTGCAATCTTTGTGTTGAGAATAGACTCACTCTTTCTTCCATCGCAGGATCAGAAAACCCATAGCAATCAATACAAAAGGAGATAAGCAGAGGGGGATGTACAGGAGTGAAGGACCTTGATATGAAAGAAGCAAATCATTTTCATCCAGCATTTAAATTATAAGTCAATCATGTTCCAGTATAAAGTTACAGTATAGAATATTAGTTTTCCAGGGTGATAACTAATATCAATTTATTAACTAGTGCATACTTTTATATATTAGTGTCAGTGTATGCATGCATATATATATATATATATATACACGAGACTGAACCATTCCCCCTATAGCATGCAGGTCTATCACACAGCACCTTAAAAGCACATTCACACTCATTCAGGCTTAAAAGCAAATCATTATTCAGTAAATGAGCAAAAATGACACAAATGCACAACTGAGAAGCTCCTGTGTCACCGTTTGCTTTACTTTTGCTGCTACCAACTGAACTGTTTGGGGGAAAAACTAGAAACAGGGGAATTTATTTTTATAGTATTTTTGCATGCAAAGATAAAATCATGATAATGTATGATGTTCAACATGTTCTACACTCAAAACAACTCATCAGCTGCTTGAAGCCATGAACATTGAATGGAACAACGTAAACATTTTTTCTTTAATAAAGCTGTCTGCAAGTTTATATACAAAAAAATTCAACAATCAAAGGGGAAAACCTACTTAATCGTAAATTGCTTTATCTATTCATTTAATAAATGCTCTTTCCTGAAGGAGAACACATGAACATCCAAACAAGCAGTAACCTGAGCTTAGAGTTGAGCCATGGACCATAAAGCTGTAAGGCAGCAACACTTCCTGTTGCCTCACCTTTATTTAATATATTTCAAAATGAAATAAAAAGACATGCAACAAGACTACAATCACTAACAGAAAACAATTATAAGTATTTGTGTAGAAGATTAGCTATGACTGTCAGAACCTCCAGACCTGCTGTAGGTCCCAGAGATTTCTGTGACATTAGTAAGAGTTTACTAGCAAAGAACAAAGAGCATCTGAGAATGCTGGGGGGCCAGATATTACAGGAGCGAGGAACCAGAGCTGATCAGAGGATATGAAAGTAATGATATCATTCATAAAGAGAGGTGCAAACCTTTTTTGTGATAAAAAAAAATAACTTTAGGAACCTAATATACTAATTGCGTATTTCTCATTTACTTCTATGGATACACATAAAACTTGATGTGTATTTTATGTACTTCACTTTATTTATTCACAATAATCATTTTTTTGTTGTTATATATTCAGAATGTAAAATGTTTTCACAGTGACATGTTGACAATTGAATACAAATGATGCTCATACATTTGTATAAAAAATGGTAATTATATTTCAGTGCAAGTAATAGTATATAAACTATGTACAAGTTCTTGTAGATTAATGACAGGCATTAGAATGTGCGGATGGAGGATGAAAATGAGTCAGATGAAACTTTCATAAAAAGTCATTTGAATAAGCTGGACTTTCTGCTTCTTTGTAAACACATTCTTTCAGAATCAGCAAAAACATATTTTGAGTGTCAGCCAGCTGATACTTTAGTAACATTACTAAGAGGTAATGAAAGCTCTCACTAGTTTTTCAGAGTTATGTGTGCACATAGCGTGATGTACTTAGTTCTTGTACCACAATTCTGCTAAATTCAACTTTCTCATTTTATATAACAACAACAAACCCTGGGTTTCAATACATTGTTGTTCTTATATTAATATTCTTACATAAATCTTCATACATACACTTCATACACTTCAAAAATTAAATATAATGAACATGCTGAGCTGTTAATTTAGGACACAACAAAATGTTGAAGTGACAGGCAAAGCTGCAAACAAATTGACAGGGTAAAAAATTCATAAGGTCAAAGCACTTGTGTTTTCAAACAAACACTGTGTTACACTGTGTTCTGTTGTATTATTATTAGGGCTGTCAATCGATTAAACTTTTTAATCGCGATTAATCGCATGGTGGTCACTTAATCGCACATTTTAATGTGCCTTTAATTAATACTTTTCAAGTCTTTAATACTATAATCAACATGGAAACTGACAAAAGTGGATGCTTTATGCAAATATTCTTGTAAATGTTTCAAAGTAATTATGGTGTTTAATCGGCGAATGTGTGCATCATGTGCATTTTTGGTGCTTCATTTGAGCCTTTTTTTTTAGATCTAAATAAAAAACGACGTTGTAAGTAATTGTGTATTTTTGACTTTAATTTTAGCTCTTTTATATTTAGTTATTTATATTTTTTATAAAAATGGTCAAACAGTAATGCACGCTGCATTAATCGCATGATATTAAATTAGCGCCATTAAAAGGAACTTGCGTTAATAATGCGTTAATAATGCGTTAATAATGCGTTATTAAAACGTTCATTTTGACAGCCATAATTATTATATTATAAGAAAATGACTGTTTATAGTTTCTATAGTGTATGCAAATGTATAGTGTATAGTGTTATCAACAGCAGAAAAATAATTGTTGTGGACGTTCTACAAAATTAAACATAACTAGAAATGGATTTTTAATGATGCATTTATTTTTTTTTCAGTAAAGAAATGCAACCTTTGGGTATTTGTTGAGGTCAGAGGGGAATTGAGCTGAATTAAAGACACCTTGTTCTAGAAAAATAAGCACATTTGCGATGATAAGGGCAAATCTGTTCTGTCAGATCTCTTCACAATCACCTTAAATGCATTTTCCACAGAGCATTTTCCATTTCTTTCCGTCATGATAACATGCCTCTTCAGAGATGTTACAGATATAAGTTATTACGAATTAAGCCTGAACCCTTTGGTTTTTGGTCAGCTGCTGATTGTACTAGTGTGCATGTGCATATATAGGGTCCTTCCCCAAACTTTTACCAGAAGGTTGAAAGCACACAATTGTATAGAATGTTTTTGGATGTGGTAGAGTGAAAGTTTCGCTCTACTCGAACTAAAAGGCCCAAACTTGTTTCAGCATGACGATGCTTCTGTGCACACTGTGAGCTCCATGTAGATATGATTTACATGGGTTAAAGTAGAAGATCTTGAGTAGGATGAATGCAGACTGCACCCCAGGCCTCCTCATTCTACACAAGTATTTGACATTCATTAATGAATGAGCACATTGGAACATCTAGGGGAGGTTATTATAACAACAAAATTTGACTAAATATGGAGTAAGACTTTCAAAAAGCACATCAAAATTTATGGTCAGGTTTCCACAAGCTTAGTTTATATAGTTTAGGATCTTGGGGAGGACTCTCACCCTGCACTGTGGTGTGGCTCACTTTGAAGCTCTTCGTCGCGCTCCACTCGGTCCAGCTACCACTGAAAAAATCCACAGGTTGGGCTCGGACTCGTACGTTGTATATCTCGCTGTCTTGCAGCTTATCTCCACCTATTCTTATTTGCTGGTAGTTCATTGTTATTTTCTGTCACAAACAATACATTTTATTATTACTTTGATACCACGTGCAAATTGTTGTACATAGTGATGGGATCAGAAATCAGAAAAAAAGAAGTCACCTCTTTAACAGTGGAATGCTCTCCCCAGAATTCCACTTGGAAATCAGGCTTTTTGACATATTCATGCTCGTAGTTAATGTCAATTACTGCTTCATCAAGCTTATACGTAGCATTTTTAATCTCAGGAGTTGTGATTTTAACTGCAAAGTACAAATTATTTTAAACTTTTTGAAATCGGTGACTCAAAGAAGATGCAAATAAAAAAAAATCAATATGACATACCTATTTTTTTTAGCTGAATCGATTGCGTTTGGTTTTGTCCTCCTTTTACATGGATGTGCATTTTATATCTTAATATGGGACTCAGGTCCAAGAACGAGAAACTGTTCTTTTCCATAATTGTTTTGGGACAAATTTCATTTTCTTTATTCTCAGTACTGAAAACAGAACAACAGGATGCAGTCGAGTCAGTTTAAGAGCGACCATTTACAAGTTAGAATAGAAGAAAGCATCAGAATGAAGAGCACACCAAATTGTTGCAACAATCTCACAAATGTCGAGGTCACACTCATTCACGTGGCAGATTAGATCGCTCTGCCTTAAACTCATCAATGACCAGCAGGTAATGTCAGTAGATTCTCCTGTATTAGGACATGTGGAATAAACAGATCAAGATATACATATTCCATGTACAGATTTTCTGTTCCGTCACAAAGTCTTATTGTCTTGTTTTTAATTCTATTACTAGCCAGTTAATAGCCAATAATTACAATAGTAACAAAATTTGTCTTACTACAAAATACATGGGGAAAAAAAAAAAAACGCATGCACAAAAAGTCCACTGCGTATCCAGTAAGTATATATAGAGAAACAGAGAACTGTTAAAAATATATAGTACCGCAAAGATATTAAAATAACAGGGTTTCTATGATCATCTACTAAGATACGTACATAATACTATACTGTATTAATAACAAATACGCTTAGACTTGGTTCACTTTTGCTGCATTATGATGCCTCACAGAACATGTAGATGCTCTACTCAGTCCCATGCTCTACTTTCCCCGAATAATTATGCACTGTACCTGACAATAACCTTCTGATAGTATTTAATTAGGATTGGAACCCCTTACCGTCGTCTCCACTTTGAGAGTGAGCCACGAATGGATACAGCGTCAAGAGCATCCAAAAAATAGCTGCCATTTGTCAGTCTGTAATATTCACAGAGATAAAAGATTCGTAATGAGGCAGCGCAACATTGCTGTGTTACAGGGTGAAAGTGAGTGAGGAAGCCTGTGCTGTTGCAGTTCGCCTTCAGTATTTATACCACAGAGCAAAGGAAGAGGGTAGAGAAACAGAGAACATACTGTAGAGAGAGAGAGAGAGAGAGAGATGTGTGTGTGTGTGTGTGTGTGTGTGTGTGTGTGTGTGTAAACAAATTAATAAACACAAATAAATCACCTCTTAGGACATGGGGGTGTATTTTCAGAGTTCTGTATTAGAATATGTTCATAAAATCCAGTATCTTGCAAATGTTTTGGCACCCATTTCTTCACTGCTATTTTTTATTTCTTTTTGACTTTTTTAAACGAAAGCTATTAAAACATGTTCTGACAGAAGGAACCTGTATATGTTTCTTATGAACCATCATTCAGATCACTACCAAAGTGCAGGAACCGGTCCAATGTGCAGCTTTGCTTGCACAAACATGATTTGCATGCAAGAGACTTCAGAAGCAAAAACTCTCCTGCGATCTGATCACAAACATTTGCAACACAGCACATAGATAAGCCAGACGCTTTCTGAAATACCCTGCTGTGGTCCAAAAAAATCAAACATTAAACTCTGGTTATAATCATTAAAATCATTTTGTGTGTGAAAGGGAGAAGGCATGAAAATCGTTTAATGAAAGGAGTTTCTTTCCAATTGTTATATATTTATATAAGTTCATTATGCTTTGGAATTTAGTGACAGTCAGGATTACTGGAAATGTACAGATACAGAGAAAAATTAATTCCACTAAATAATCAACAAATCCTAAAAGTCAGAATTTTATGGTCAGTAAAGAAACCATATGGATGAAGAATAAATAGTGCAACTAAAAAAAAAAATTAAATGCATATCTAAACAGAATCTTAGAAATACTAAAACAATAGAGTTTGGTTTTCGAGTGTCCTTTTTAGTCACAACACTGCTCACCAAAATCTATTGGTAGATCTTTAACATGCTGTGCATGCAAAATACAAGCATTCTGCAAGGAAGTACAGGGAAAAATCCTCAAACACAAAGACTGTTAGCTGAGTAGCAAAACATTTTAGGGTTGCAGATTCTGACATATCAGATGTGACAAAAAACTTTTGTTACCAAACATTTCAGTTCTGTGAATAAACAATAAGGGTGCATTTAAATGTGCAGAAATATGCCATATTTAAGTTTGCTCTCAATCCTGATTGTGTTAGATTTTTCATTTTGATCATGGGTGTATAAACCTTTGCATAAGACACACACTCTTATAGTTCGTTCCTAGCATTTACACAGTTAAGTTGCAGAGAGCTAAAGCAAAAGTGAAATAATAATAATGATATTAAAAAAACAAGTCTCCTCTGAACACTCCAATCTGAAAAACAAAAACAAGCGGTAACCTGCTTCAGCCCACTTCCTGTCACCTCTGGTAATTGGGGTTACATCAGAATGAGGCCAACGTAAAGGGAGGAATTACTCTGCACATCTCTGAGCTTCCAGTGAACAGAATACTGCAAGATATAAGGTGTTGTTGGCATGACAAGTTGTTATAGAAGTTTGAAGTGTGCACTTTTTGTAATTGTCTAAAGGAAAGTCAGTGGTCAAATAAATAAATAAAAAAACGAAGCATTAGACATTTTGGTTGATGGCATGCGGAAAGTCGAGACTGTGGTTACGGTTGTATACTTCCTGTGTCAACACAGAATGCTGATTCTTGTTCTTACTCCAAAAACAGAGGAACGCATTCGTTTCACTAATCACCATGTAAAGAATATAGCACTTTGGGGGTTGTGGGGTGTGGCGTGTGATGTGGACAGGTGTGAGGAGGATTAACGGATCACTAACACATTACAAGGCTCATTATTTTTCCCATTTAATGGCATAACTTAAAATGATTTATTCCACAGCAACATTCTGATGATTATTTTTCTTATTTGATTTATTTAATGTGATTTTTTTATTTTTCTTCAATTGTAGTTACATTAAACGTTGGGAAACGTTCCTTAGAGAAGTCACGTCTTTTCACTTATGCTACTCGCAACTATTAGAGGCATTTCTTCATAAGTTACTTTTCACTTCTCTTGAACCTAAAGACAAAAACAACACAGCTTGTTATGTTACTGATAAAACCACAAAGCAGATAGTCCATCTCTGACTATCACAAAACACCCCGCTTTCATAAATACTGTGTAAACTTTACCATGTAAATAATTACACACTTCCATTCAGAAACGACTTCATAAATACCAACCTGTGATTTGCCTTCAATTATTGCTTGAACTACTATCAGAGCTGCTGCTGTCATAGCTGCTGTAATTGGCAGTGATAGACTTAAAACCCTAATCTTCTCATGATCAACACCAGAGCCTTTAACTACTGAGTCACCGGAAATCTTCCAAATAATTAGATTTGAAAATGTTTTCCTCCCCCAGTCATCTTTTGCTAAAATCTCTCTGTAATGCATGAGATCTTTCTCATAAAGGGGGCCTGGTGGTGTCCCTAAGTGTGTAGATATAGTCACGTGTTTTTGCTGCATGTTTTATCTCTTATTCTAATCAATACATTTTACATATTAACATTTGTAAAGAGTAGGTATGAGTGATCTTTATACACTACTTAGCTTCTGTCTGATACTCAATGGATTCATTTCAGCTCAGCATCTGGTAAATGAAAGTTGTGTAAGTAGAATGATGTCTGCATTGGGAGTGTGGTGCATCAACATGCATCAATGAGCCTTGACCGCTCATGACCTTGTCGCAAGTTCACCACTGTTCCTTCCAGTGTTGGACAGAAAGGAAGTAAATGTAATTCATTACTGTACTTAAGTAGCTTTTTCATGTATCTGTACTTTACTCAAGTATTTTTATTCGGGGAGACTTTACTTTAACTTCACTATAATTCAAAGACAAATATTGTACTTTTTCCTCAGCTATATTTTGCACAGTTCAGCATCAGGTTTCTGAAGTACTTAAAAAAAGGATTTGGGCTCACGTTAATTTTATTAGATATCAAGCAGTGTTTGACTTATTAATAATCATCCTATTAATAGATTAGTGTACTAAGAGAAACAGAGTATTTTCACATAAACTGGGTTGTTGCAGAGTCTTGTGGCAGAAATAATAGGAACATTTTTATTAATAAAAAAAATTAGTACTTTGGATAATTAAGTAAATTTCAAGGCACATACTTTTGTACTTATACTCAAGTGAAAGTTTAAAGGAAGCACTTTTACTGGAGTCATATTTTACCTACTGTATCTCTACTTTCACTCAACTACATGATTTGTGTACTTCGTCCACCACTGGTTCCTTCCTTAGACCACTTTTGATACACTTTTGCAGACCGGGAAACACCCTTACAAGAGCTGCAGTTTTGGAGATGCTCTGACTCAGTCATCTAGCCGTCACAATATGGCTCTTGTCAAACTCACTCTATCCTTACACTTTCTCATTTTTCCTGCTTCTAAAAAGTCAACATTGAGGACAAAATGTTCACTTGCTGCCTAATACATTACACCCACTAACAGGTGCCCTGATGAAGAGATAATCAGTGTTATTCCCTTCCCGGTCATAATGTTATCATGTTAACATGTTATTCCTGGTCGGTGTATATTTTAGATTTAAATGGATTGCAATTAATAGGATACATATAAACAGTACTTTTGGAATTTGCAGTTGGAGTGAATTTCCATTCAATTTAATAAAAACATACCTCAACACAAAACATACCTTCTTCTGGTGATAAGCCTGGCCAATCAAGCACTTCCTTCCTCACAGCCATGTAGTCTAGCTGGCACTCAGATAACTTATTTAGGAGCAACTTAATGCACAGTCCCCAATCTTCTCTCAGCTAGCCATGCTGACAGAAGATAGCAGTTTCTGCCAGTATGATATTATAAAAAAATGTTGATGCTGTGAAAGTGCATAACTAACATTAGACTCAAGTCTTAATTCGTAGGTGTTCCTTCAAGGTGTTCCTTCAAATAAAATCACCTAGTTTGAGATTTATACCCTCCTGCCCTTTTTGAACTACCCTAGAATCCCCTACCCCACCCAGCGCTGTTAAAAATTTTTTTTCCAACACTGTCTTCATTAATTTTTAAACTTTAAAGAGAAAAAAATATATATATAATTACAATAAAAATAAGTAACGTATATAATATAAAGAGAAAAAAGAGAGGGCTACTTTTTACCTGAGTGTGTAGATATAGTCACGTGTTTTTGCTGCATGTTTGATCTCTTATTCTGATCAATACGTTTTACATATTAACATTTGTAAAGAGTAGGTATGAGTGATCTTTATACACTACTTAGCTTTCTGTCTGATACTCAATGGATTCATTTCATTTCAGCTCAGCATCTGGTGAATGGAAGTTTAATAAGTAGAATGAAGTCTGCATTGGGAGTGTGGTGCATCAACGTGCATCAATGAGCCTTGACCGCTCATGACCCTGTCGCAAGTTCACCACTGTTCCTTCCAGTGTTAGACAGAAAGGAAGTAAATGTAATTCATTACTGTACTTAAGTAGCTTTTTCATGTATCTGTACTTTACTCAAGTATTTTTTTATTTGGAGAGACTTTACTTTAACTTCACTATATTTACTTTAACTTCACAAATATCGCACGCAGCAAGCCGCCAATCAGTGTCAAGTGAGCGTTCTGTTTTAAATTAGTTTTAATCAGTGATTGATTGTATTTTCTCATCACCAACATACAGTTCAGCATCAGTTCAACATTTGTGCACATTTTCTGATCAGTGTTTGACTTATTAATAATCATTCTATTAATAGATTGGTGTGCTAAGAGTAACAAAATCTTTTCACATAATCTGGGTTGATTAAGCAAAGAGTCTTGTGACAGAAATAATAGGAACATTATATACATCAAAATATCATAGTACCTTCGATAATAAAGTATATTTGAAGGCAAATACTTTTGTACTTATACTCAAGTGAAAGTTTAAAGAGAGCACTACTACTTTTGACTACTTTTTACTTTTACTAAAGGAGATTTTTAGGCCGGGAACTTTACTTGTACTTAAATAAAATTTAATTGAAGTAACAGTTCTTTTAATTAAGTAGAATATTTGTATTACTCTTTCCCACCTCTGCTAAAGCCAAAGCAACTAGATCGAGTGAAATAACTGGACTTAACTGTGCAGTATGTTCTCTGAGCTGTTTCTCCAGGGTGTGGCATCAGTCAGACGAAGGACACTGCAGACTCAGACTGAGATATTTGGTGAATGTTTATATTTGTCCCTGCACCTTCACAGGAAATAATAAAAAAACTACATGTGCTTGAACAGAGAATCTGCAGTTTTCTGTTTCTTTGCTTAGGTTCAGCTCTGTCCTGTCTCACACACACACACACACACACACACACACACACACACACACTCGTGTACATTTGTTTACATCCTCTAAAGGACCATGCCCCCCACTTACCACGCTAACAAATAATTTTACCCTCAAATTGAAAACCATTAGTTTTAACAGTACATATGTGTTGATATAGACTTTCCCTGGTATTTACAGAATTTAGTAGTTTAGTTGTTATTTAGTAGTTATATTCCCATAAAGTATTATACTGAAAATGGCTTGATGCAAAACCGAAAGCTAGCAATTTGTGTTCTCTACAATTTGTGAGCCATTACTGTTTTCTGATATTCTTTTATTTTATTTTATAAAACATTGGGTAACTACCTTCATAACCATTTTGTCTGCCATATTACGAGAATCGTACTATTTAACCACTGAATGTAAACCAATTTTGGGTCAACGTATCTAAAAATATAAAAAAATTCACTAGTCTAAAACAGACTAACCCAATTTCCTACATTTTTAGAAACAGTTTAACAGCACACATTGGGGAAAATCATGTATGTTTTTAAGAGACGATGGGGCAGTGCAGGATAATTTTATATATTTCTCATGTCCTTGCACTAAAACTTTCTTTCGGCTTCTCCAATTAGGGGTCGCCACAGCGGACCATCCACATGTTTGTTTTGGCACATGTTTTTACGCTGGATGCTCTTCCTGACGTATCCCTTCCCATTTAGCCGGGCTTGGGACCGGCACTAAGGCTTGTGCAACCTTAATGGCTGGGGTTGGTTTCCTGACCGGGGATCGAACCCGGGCCGCAGCGGTGAGAGCGCCGCGTCCTAACCACTAGACCACTAAAACACTTAAAGAACTGTGAAAATTAAGCTCTGATGTATTTTAAACATAAAAATCACTCAAAATCTCACAATACATGGCCCAATTCATTCTTTCCTTTACATGTGTCAGTGTTCCTGGTCTATTTGCAGAAAAACAGCCCCAAAGCATGATGTTTCCACCCCCATGCTTCACAGTATGTATGGTGTTCTTTGGATGCAACTCAGCATTCTTATTCCTCCGAACACGACAAGTTACTTTGGTCCCAGCTCTCTGCAGGTCATTCACTAAGTCCCCCCTGTGTGGTTCTGGCATTTTTGCTCACCGTTATTGTGATCATTTTGACTCCACGGGTTTCATCTGACCATATAACATTCTCCCAATCCTCTTCTGGATCATCCAAATGCTCTCTAGCAAACTTCAGACGGGCCCAGACATGTACTGGCTTAAGCAGGGGGACACGTCTGGCACTGCAGGGATTTGAGTCCCTGATGGCGTAGTGTGTTACTGATGGTAGTCGTTGTTACTTTGGTCCCAGCTCTCTGCAGGTCATTCACTAAGTCCCCCCCGTGTGGTTCTGGCATTTTTGCTCACCGTTATTGTGATCATTTTGACTCCACGGGGTGAGATCTTGCGTGGAGCCCCAGATCGAGGGAGATTATCAGTGGTCTTGTATGTCCTCCATTTTCTAATAATTGCTCCCACAGTTGATTTCTTTACACCAAGCTGCTTACCTATTGCAGATTCAGTCTTCCCAGCCTGGTGCAGGTCTCCAATTCTGTTTCTGGTGTCCTTTAATCACTCTTTAGTCTTGGCCATAGTGGAGTTTGGAGTCTGACTGTTTGAGGTTGTGGACAGGTGTCCTTTATACTGATAATGAGTTCAAACAGGTGATATTAATACAGGTAACAAGTGGAGGCCAGAGGAGCCTCTTAAAGAAGAAGTTACCGGTCTGTGAGAGCCAGAAATCTTGTTTTTTTGTAGGTGACCAAATACTTATTTTCCACCACAATTTGCAAAAGGAATTCTTCAAAAATCAATGTGATTTTCTGGATTTGTTTTTTTATCATTTTGTCTCTCATAGTTGAAGTGTACCTATAATGAAAATTACAGGCCTTACTTATCTTTTTAAATGGGAGAACTTGCACAATTGGTGGCTGACTAAATACTTTTTTTGCCCCACTGTATATAGTAGTGAAACCTTGATAGTGTAATGGTAATCATGGCATACTATAATGAAATAGTTATTACATGAGTAGTGTAATGTTCAATAGTAAAACAGTGGTAGTGTGTTTCTGTGAGGGATTGACCTTGTCATTACAGGGAGGATTGTATGGACAAAGTAAAGACGTAAACCCAGAGTGGACTGTTTATAAGGGGGAAAGTTACCATGAAGTGGCAAAGTAAAACCATGTAAATGTCATATAAAATCATTCTAGTGTAATATTTATTAGTAAGTCCCATACTAAAACCATTATTAAATTAATAATAATAAAAATCCAGAATATATCTATAGTAGAATGACAATGTACAATGGTAAAATCATGGCAGCATCCAGAATATTATGTGGTAAGCAGCTTTAGGATTATCATAAATAATAAAAAAAAGTGCCATAGTAAAACAATTGAAGTGTACACCACACAACAATAAAACTACAGTACACTGGTACATTGGTTCAGTACAGTTGTACATTGGTTACTGTAAGCTACTATTCAGTAGCTAAACCATAGAAGCATCATGATTATTGAAAGTACCATGGTTACTATTAGTTTCCATAGCAAATATATAGTAGTGTTATAGTATTATATTATATATTAAGGGGGGCATTATTTGCAAAACAGGTAAGGATTTGGGTTACTGATCAAAGAAGATTTAAGCCTGAGCACCAGCATTCTTCTGTTTTGGACTCTTGAGTAAGATCCTTAACCTTATCTGCTTCAGGGCCACCATTATCATATCTAGCAAGCTGGCATATGCAAAGCAAATAATTTTATATTTGACAAGTAAATGCTTCCTCTTTTCTAGTAACCCCAAGGCACAGTACCACAGCTGAAACATCATAATTATCATGAAGAACCACAATATATCTCACAACCATTGTAAAGAAACGGTAGTGACATGATTATAATAAAATACCACAGTAAACTATGGCACTTCCATGTTTACCATAATGAACCATAGTAAAATATGATAGGGCCATGATTTCCCCGAAATGCAATAATAAAACCACAGTAGTGTCTCACTCGCCATGAAATACCACAATTAGCCCAAATAGAGTATCATAGCTAACAAAAAAGTACCACAGTAAAACCAGGGTAATTTATGGTTACCATAAATAGTAACCATAGTACCGCATAAAAACACAGGCAATTAAGGTTACTGAAAATGAGTATAGTAATAAAAAAAAAAAAAAACATTTAAAACCACAGTATTGTCATAGCCACTGTAAAAATCACAAGTAAAACCACAGTAGTGCTATAGCTTTTATAAAAAATCACAATGAAAACCAATGTAGTATCATAACTACTATAAAAATCACAATGAAAACCACAGCAGTGCAATTGCTGCCATAAAATTCACAATAAAAACCACAGTAGTATCATAGGTAGCATGCAAATCACAATAAAAAAACAAAGTAGTGCCAAAGCTACTATACAAATCACAAAAAAAAAACACAGTAGTGTCATAGCTACTAAGGTCCCCTGGTGGTCTAATGGTTAGGATGCGGCGCTCTCACCACTGCGGCCCAAGTGCGATCCCCGGTCAGGGAACCAACCCCAGCCACTCTTATTGCCGGTTAGAAAGGGCATCCAGTGTAAAAACGGGCCAAATCAAACATGTGGATGATCCACTGTGGCGACCGCTAATGGGAGAAGCCGAAAGAAAGTTTTAGTGTCATAGCTACTATAACAATCACAGTGAAACCTACAGTAGTGCCATTGTTACTGTAAACCATCACAGTGAAAACCACAGTAGTGCCATAGCTACTATATAACATCACAGTGAAAACCACAGTAGTGCCATAGCTACTATATAACATCACAGTAAAAACCACAGTAGTGCCATAGCTACTATATAACATCACAGTGAAACCCACAGTTGTGCCATAGCTACTCCATACCATCACAGTGAAACCCACAGTAGTGCCATAGCTACTATATAACATTACAGTGAAAACCACAGTAGTGCCATAGCTACTATATAACATCACAGTAAAACCCACAGTAGTGCCATAGCTACTATATAACATTACAGTGAAAACCACAGTAGTGCCATAGCTACTATATAACATCACAGTAAAACCCACAGTAGTGCCAGAGCTACTCCATACCATCACAGTGAAACCCACAGTAGTGCCATAGCTACTCCATACCATCACAGTGAAACCCACAGTAGTGCCATAGGTACTATATAACATCACAGTAAAAAACACAGTAGTGCCATAGCTACTATATAACATTACAGTGAAACCCACAGTAGTGCCATAGCTACTATATAACATTACAGTGAAACCCACAGTAGTGCCATAGCTACTATATAACATCACTGTGAAAACCACAGTAGTGCCATAGCTACTCCATACCATCACAGTAAAAACCACAGTAGTGCCATAGCTACTATATAACATCACAGTGAAAACCACAGTAGTGCCATAGGTACTATATACCATCACAGTGGAAGCCACAATAGTGGCATAGCTATTATATAACATTATAGTGAAAACCACAGTAGTGCCATAGCTACTGTATAAAATCACAGTGGAAGCCACAGTAATGTCATGGTTACTGTAAAGTATGAGTAAAACCAGAGTAGCATCATGTTTTATCATGAAGTATTTTAAGGTTATACCACCACAGAATTATTATGATTCTTGTAGAATGTACCATAGCAAAACCATGGCAGAGTCATGCTTGCCTTTAAGTACTCTGGTTAACCACAGCAAACCATGGTTAAACCAGAGTAGTATTACAATTACTGGGAAACACCATCGTAAAACCATGGTAAACCACAGTCAATTCTTTCCTAAGAGTAGTAGTCATTTAAAGTGTTAAAAGTAGGAATATACATAACTTATGGTAAAATGTACTGCAAACAGCAATATCATACACTTTATATCGTTATCGTTTTAGCCTTTATATTTATTTGCTGTACAAATGTGCCGTTTGCACAATTCGGTCAATTCCACTTTGGTAAATGCTACACTGCATTTCATTGATGTGTACCTTTACTATGCAATGATAAAGTTGTCTGTCTGTTTGTCTGTCTGTCTGTCTGTCTGTCTGTCTGTCTGTCTGTCTGTCTGTCTGTCTGTCTATCTATCTGTCTGTCTGTCTGTCTGTCTGTCTGTCTGTCTGTCTGTCTGTCTGTCTGTCTGTCTGTCTATTTATTGCACACAATAATTAAACTAGAAACAATTCAAATTATTCAATAAAATTAAACTGTTGAATTAAATGAGAATCACACATGAGTTGTTGGGGAATATTGGCTTCTACCCCTTCGTCAAACTGTAACATTAATGATGAGTAAAAACATCAACTTCTCAAGAAGCTCGAAGAAATTGAGTAGGAAAAGCTGTGTATGGGGGTGGGGGAGAAAGTAAAGGGAGGGTGAAGGGGAACGGGTTGAAGTGAGCGGGGTGCGGGGTGACAAGCTTGCGCTCTCGAGTGCGTCCGTGGGCGTTTGCTGTGGTTAGCTGCGCCAAGACGAAAATGTGAGTACGGCAACGAGGGAAAGGGGGTGAAGCACAAGCTTACCTGCTCTGTTCTGGTGTGCTTTGTCATCAGCTTCTGGCAACAACAAAAAAATGCACTGACTGCGTTTTTTTGCTTTTCAAGTCACGGCCGATGCGGTACGTCCCCTGACTACACCGGCGGCACAGGGAAAAGTTGTGTAGTGGTGCTTAAAGCACAGAGCACGGTGCTCTACAGAAGAGGTTTCAGATGCTGAAAGAGAACGCCAAACAAACCCCCTGAAACCACACACCTATCTCTGGAGGCCCCTATCACACACACCATCTCCGAACAACAGCTTCAGAGCTTGCTTTATCTGCACACAGAACTTGTCTATGTTTGCCATTTGTTGTTTTTTTTTTCTCACACTTACTTACAGTCTCTTTTCTGCTCTGCTTGCGGTCATATACTCCTTCAAGCTCGGTAGGCTTCAGGATTGAGAGTGTCCAATTGGGACGCCAGCATTATAAGTGCTGTTGAGTTCTCAGCCTCCGAATTGTAAAAAAAAAAGGTGGCTCATTCTAAAAGCCAAATCATAGGGTTGTGTTTTTTTTTTCTTCAATAGAACACTTTACGGTTACAGGAACTATTACAGGACACTCCACATAAACACAAATAAGAGTGTCATTTTTGATGTGATGAGATGAAAAAGAGGTAAAGCTGTAGTTTTAAGTTTTCTTAAGGAGCATGATGAGATCCGTTTTAGGTGTGTGAGGGGGAAAAAAACGAATGACGGGGGCATGAATGTGTACAGTAGAAATTATTCACTGTGGTTTACAAAATGTAGTTCTGCATTATTTTTCTGGAATAACTTCACATTTTATTCCTCACACAATCAAACCTCAGTCAGGATTCTCTGGTGGGCAAAAATATTTTTTTGTTTTGTGTTTTTGCTGATTTTTAATGACATTTTCATTAAATGTTGTCTAATGATTAATGCAAATCTCCTGATGAGTAGTTTACTGATGATCATCCACCCAAAAAAACATGAAAGAACAAAAAAGGCCATATTGAGATCTGGTGGTATTTAACACCACATACGGAAATCTAATATATACTAACATATACTGCATACATGTTCATGTTTGAATTTCACAGATATAGAAATATATGTTAGATACTTGTACATATGCCAAATATATTTCAAAATATACAAAAAAGGAAGATTTTATATAGCAATGTTATGTAAACTGATGAACAGTGATTTAAGCTTATGTAATAAATAGATTTTTTTAAATATAAAAAATAAATGTACTTTTTTACAATAAATTATTTAAATACCCTTGCATTTCTCCTTAATTCTATTAAACAAATGGCAATTTTTTAACTGTTATTGTTTGTTTACAACTGCTTCCAATAGCAATTGAAATTGTAGTTGTGTTGGTTTACAATTGCTTACAGTGTTTTTATTAAAACAAGCAGCAGGACATAATCAAGTACTTAAATTAAAGAAGCTGTTTAAAACCTGTGTGCCAACAAGTAACAGAGATCAACAAGCAACCAAATCTAACATTAAACATAATGTAACAAAAATGTAACATTGCAACATAATCATTATTTTCACATTTTTTAAGTAATATGAGTTTATTGCATGGTATAGTAATCCATTTGCAAAATCAATTCTCCTTGAAACATTTGAGTGATTGTCCCAAAGTGGAATCAGAAATATTGGAATAATGTCACTACAAACACTGGATAATAGTCAGATAATAATAGATTTTACTGTAATGAAGTTACAACTCAGCATCAAAATGCATGTTTCTCTTCATGTACACAATTTTTTTTAACATGAAATCAAACCTTTAAATGTAGATAAGTGTAAGTGTAATTGTATATATATATATATGACATTACATTAATTTCCTAATTCATGAATTTTAGTCATTAATTAATTAATTACTGATTTTTTTCTTTTTTTTTTTTTTATTTTTTTTTATAGAAGACAGAAAAATAGTTCCTTCAACTATGTACACAATTTTTTTTAACATGAAATCAAACCTTTAAATGTAGATAAGTGTAAGTGTAATTGTATATATATATATATGACATTACATTAATTTCCTAATTCATGAATTTTAGTCATTAATTAATTAATTACTGATTTTTTTCTTTTCTTTTTTTTTATAGAAGACAGAAAAATAGTTCATTCAACTATAACTGCAGTCACAGCAAAACTTAAAAACATTTATAAAATCAAGATAGCCGGAAAAAGTATAAATCATTTATAATTATAGAAAATATCTTCCCTTGTAAAATCTCCACATATTTCATCCAAATCTTCCTTGTTGCTGAGTCAGTATTGCAAGAAGTATTCTGCCCCAACTTGCTGCCATTAAGGTTTTTTTAATAGTTAAAGCATTTAAAATATATCTTATTTGAATTGTTTGCTTCTATTCAAAGAAGAGCTTTAATAAATTCATTCCACTACATTTACATTTATGCATTTGGTAGATCTTCATCCAACAGCAGAGATGCAGAGATAAGCACAAGACTGACCTCTGAAATAACTTTCTAGGAGTGTATCATTGTTAAATAATCTCATGAGTAACATCTATGTGACACTATATAGTAACGTACAACAGCTCTCATATTATCTTGTACTGCAATGTATCATGAATGTTGTTACACAATATATTAAAGTATATGTATCCTACATATAAATAGAAGCATGGTAAGTAAAAGTAATATATATATATATATTATATATATATATATATATGGCCATATATCAGATTTCTGTATGGGACCAAATAACACCAATCACCTTTAAGGTTCATTATATGATAGAGGGTTTTTTGTGTGTTTTTTTTAGGAGGGGTGTCACCAGAATTCTTGCACATAGCAGGATATTAAGCAGATACATACATGGGGATAACGACATCTGATAATAAGTTTGGGATAAAACTGAATGATTTACACAATATTCAGATGTGTCCTAAACTGTAAAATATAAAAGAGCATATCATGACATGCGTACAATCAGATAACCACATTCTTTCACTTCATGAAGCAATTACACAATATTCAGATGTGTCAAATACTGTAAAATATAAAAAAGCATGTCATGACATTTTACGTTCACATGGACTTGTGACACTTGTCAGCAAGAATTCTTGAAAAACAAGCTCAAAACATCTGCGGTGTGTGTGAGAATGTACGGCCCGCCAATCGATTAACAGCAAGGACGCTTGCTCTTAACCGTGACCTTACAGGTTTTGTTTACTTTGTGAGCTTGGAAATAGTTTTGCACAGCTGATGACTTCCTGTTCATTTGTGGTAACTAACCAAACTGAAGATTTAGTGTGTGTTTAGCAACGGGTGTGTTTTTGTGTCTGGAACCGTTAGCATTATGTTTGTGGATGGGAAGGAGTGCAAAGCCACTTTCACAAAAGCTCTGTGAAAAAAAAAGCCACAAACAGGAGTAGAGTGTGTGTGGATGTGTGTGTGTGTGTGTGTGAGAGCGAAAGAGAGAAGAAGAAGTGGAGATTGAGCAAGGAAGATAGAGGTTAAGTGCAGTGCAGATCTGTGTGAACACACTGTGGAGTTTTAGCTTTGTCAAAATGTAGTTTGTGTATTCATATGTAATGAAAACACAGCATTTAAGCATATTCATTTACCTGTAGCACATTCTGGACTGAAAAACAAATTATAAGATCAAGAAATATACTGACAAATATTCAATACAATTTCACTTTAGTATACTTTTGGGTTTGTTTTGACCGGAGCTGGTCCGTGGCCCGGGGTTTGGTCACTGCTATAGAGTGGTTTATCTGGCTAATGAGTTGAGTAATTAGATAAGAATATTTGTCTGATTTGTCTCCTGATAGCAATATATATGTGTATGCTCACTATATGCAATGAAGTAATGCGAAACCCGACTTTCCCAGCCATATTTGTGTTTGTTCCACAAACTTTTATCACACAGTTGGAGGTACATAATTGTATAGGATGAGGTAGCATTAAATATTCCATAATTTGAACTGGGAGACTCAAACCTGTTTCAGCATGACAATACATCTGTGCATAAGGCCAGCTCCATTAAGATATGGTTTACATGGGGTGAGGCAAAAGCCCTTGAATGGTCTGCTATAGAGCTCCGACCTTAAACGTACTGAACACAAACACCTTTAGGATAAAATAGAATGCTGACTGCACCCCAGGCCTCCTCATTCTTCACAACCACAAGACAAAATCTAGTGAAACATCTTCCAAGAAGAGTGGACGTTATTATAATAGCAAATGGGGACTTAATGTAGAATAGGATGTTCAAAAAGCTTTTACAAATCTGATCTTATGATCAGGTGTGTGTGTGTGTGTATTGTATGTAAATACATACATATACAACATGGAACAAGAACAAGGGATTAAATAAATTGTATTACATGAGTTCCAGCTGTAAAACCTTGCATTTTGATTCTCTATGCATGTGTGTGTGTGTGTGTGTGTGTTAGTATGTGTAGTTACATGGTTCATAATCTTGTAATAATGTGCCTGTGTTGTCATAAAACCTATAACATGAGCCAATCAGGCTTTATCTTCATGTTGCAGTCGTCTCACGGTTTTGACATGAGGCTTAAATTATTATGCTCCATTTCAAGCCACAGAGTATCAGACTGGTAAAGACAATTCGATCATATCTCGCACCATGAAGAGCAGAACATTATTACAAAACAATAACGGACAGCACTCTGACCAACTGATTTAAACACACTTTCTCACCGTTTCTCATGTCGTAAAACATCCTGCTCGCTAGTGTTTTTAAGCATTATATATATGATAACTATTGCATAGAATATATATATCATAACTATTGCATTTTCATAGCTAACAATAGCTACTTGTGTAATTAGTCTGCTGTTTATTCAATGCTTTCCTGAAGCACACACAAACTCTACACTATATTGTTGTGGTACTCTTGTTCCAGTTTGCAGTGTAAAACACTTTTCTTATGATTTATGCTTTCTTGTGACAATTTCAAACCACCAACACCTTTTTTTTCTCTCATCGCTCTGTACTCATGTGGTCAAATTGAAAGTGACGGCTGTTTATGCTGCAGCAATTATTGATTGTGCTGCATGCATCAGCCATAAAGGAAAAAAAAAGGTTCAGAGTGAAGAATTATAATTGATGGATTTCAGTTAGATTTATTTGAGGAATCGTATCAGCCGAGTTATACTTATTCCTGAACTTTCTCAAGGCAAAAGTATTTATAGGCCTTAATAAAAATGTAATTCAAATGTTCAGCAAAACAGATCAATAATCATCTTTTCCAGCAGCCTAAAAAACTGTTCTTGGCAACCTTTAAACCATAATCCTGTGAGTAATCCTTATTTCTATTGTGTGTGTGTGCAAAAGTGTGTGTTCGTTTTTTGTGGTCTTTAAATATTTCAGTGGGAAAAATTTACAAACAAATGAACGAACAAACAAACCAACCACCTTGACAATAGTTAACCCTCTATTAGTATACACTCTATTAGTGTACCAGTAGTTCACTCTATAGGTAAAACTCTGCAGTTTATTTGATCATAAAACCCAATGTATCCTGAGATAATTGTTGTTTGCTAAAAGAAATAGGACCTGATGTGGTCTTCTCCTGATGTAGCCCACCTGACTTAAGAGATGTTTTTTTAGCTCAGCACGCTTATAAAGCACGCTCTAGACTTCTTCTCAGCTAAAACTAGTCTGGCTATTCTTCTCTGGCCTCTTTCTTCAGTCAGAACCAAATCGATTTTAATTGAAAAGGAATTCATCTTGGTAAGTAAACACACAACACAAAAATGGTACAAATGCTATGTAGATCTATACAAGGAGTGAGACAATGTGCAGATAGCATGGGTATTAATATAATAAAAAAGTAGATTTACAGCTGCAGTTTATGATGGAGACCACCTGTGGGGGGAAAGGGTGCACTTGTTCTTAGTGCTCTAAGGGAAGCTTTTTTTGGCAGGGGTGATGGTTTGAGAATTTCCTTTTCAATTAGGTGTTACTACAGAATTGTGTAAACTCTAGAGACTAAATGACTCAGACCAGCATGCTTTTAAAAACAGCCTGTTTTAAACTTCTAATGAAATGAACATAAAGCATCTACACCCTTTATAAGGTCCCTATTCCCCTTCACTCACCGTGCGATCTACAGGTCACTACCATAGATCATTCTGGACTACCTACTGCTCTGTTCCCTGTGGCTACACAAGAAGCACTCAGTTAAGGGTACCGTTTGACAAATAAAAAACATTGTGTTACTCTCGGTTTCTTACATTAACCAGTAACGTTCTCTCATTTCACAACCCTTAGAAAGTAACAAACAAGACAATTGCATTTGCATTTCATTCAACTTCCACTGAAAGATGATCTAATTTCACTTATAATTGAAACAGCCTTCAACAGGAAAGCTCATAAACCTGAGGTTTAAAAACGACACTGGCGTCATGCAACTTATCGTTACTTCACTCGTCTGCCCTCTGCCTATGCTAAAACCAGTGTGGGAATAATTACTGATTTATACAGCAAATTCTATTGCCTTCTGGTGTGTCTTTTTGTATCAGGCTTTTAAATCATTCATTAACTCAATTGACTATCGTCTGGTCTGTACAAAGCCGTGTCAGATTTACACTAGTAGTGGGCAATGGGCTTGAACACAATATAGTAGCTACTCTAATTTTATAACGTGTTATTATCAGATAATTCAACTCAATGTTATTTGTATTGTGCTTTTAACAGTGGACATTGTCCCAAAGCAGCGCTACAGAATAAAATAGATTGCGAAAATACATTTTAGTCATAATTAGTACCTATACATTTATTTATCAGTGATGGGCGGTCAGGGCCAGCAAAGTCTTGGCCTTAACACAATCAGAAGCACTGACCTACATTTACAAACTAAATTTCAATATTTGTTTCATGATATTGTATTAATTTATTCCCAACAGTTTATTCTCTTTATTTCGTAGCGTTTCTCTTGGCTGCACTGCTTCCAGTATGTGTATGTGGATGTGAGAGTTTTTGTCCAATCAGATTTCAGTCTCTATGTGCTGCCATGTCAATCAAATCTGCCCAGTGCCTTCAATGTCAGTACTGCTGGCCTTTATATCTTAGATTATATTATTATTGGGTCTGTTTCTTAATCAATCAGATTTAAAATTCGCCTTACAGCACCAGCTAGCTGGCCCAGAATAGCATCAGCATTCTTTCGTCCTCTGATTGGTTGGTCAGAGGGAAACTGTTACAGACAAGTTCGTCTGGCAAAACACATGTGTAGCCCTCTGCACACATGAATACATCAGTGTTAAACTTTTTTTTATGCCTAAGGAGGAAGATTTGGTCTCGGACATACTTAAAAATGAATTTTCTTGAAAAGCTAGACACCATAAGGAGAGGTCACCAACCCTGAAGCTAGCTAGCTTGTCTCAGCTCGGGAAAGAAATTGTTCGACACTTCCGGACAAGTAAATACGAGCGGTACCACTGACTTACAGCCTCTGAGGAGTGCTGCAAATTATGAGTCTGCATCTCTGGTCTTATTTTATTTCAATCTGAATGTTTTTGTCATGTTATTAGGCAAATATTGATTCTGAACTGCTCCAGATAATGTTGGTGGCACAGTTGTGGGTGTAGTGTAAAGGTTTGAAGTCTGGGTTTCTTGCTGTAGTAAAATGGTATTTACAATTCATATGTGAAATTCCCCTCTCTCTGTAATGCCATGACCTGTTATATTGTGTTTTTGTATAGTGTTAATGGTTTCTATAATTAAGTTGGGTAAGTCCCCACTGAAAGCCCAGGTACCAAATGCACAGCCCACCACTGTTATCAGTGGTGGGCTGTTATTGGGCATAATCAGTGTTATTGGGCATAATCAGTGTTATTGGGCATAATCAGTGTTGAGGTTCTCAACTGATCACCAGATGAACACGAGTATAAACTTGTTCATGGCAATTTTAGCCCAATGCCATTTTGGCAAAAAGTTTTTATTAATTATATAAGACATTTTTAGATACTGACACATTCATCATAATCGACCAATACATTTTTTGTTTCAGTATCAACTCTTTTAACATATAATAATAATAATAATAATAATAATAATAATGTTTAACCTGATGTTACAGTTATGACTGTAAAACCATTTGAATGCATTAAGGATTTTTTTTGTCTTTTTTTTTTTAAAGCAATTATTTCCATTGTTTCAATTAATAATTCACTTGTTGGGGCCATGAATAAATACAATCTAACTAGACTCTATAATAAAATAATGTCTGGTGTGATGTCAACACTGTGGAAGGAAAAAACTAAATGTAAGGGAAGTTCAAAAAGGAAAAAAACAAACAAATTATTAAGACAGGTGATTATTATTATTATTATTTTTTTAAGCACAGACAATTCTGAGAAGTCGTAAATTGATCCCAGGTTGATCGCGTTCTGAGCAATAAACTCTATGCTGCTTTCTGCTCCTGATCTTTGTGAGTATTTATATATTGGCTTCATAAGGTTTGAAGGCTTGAACCGTATCCCCAGTGTCACAGTAGGACGTCATTTTGGTGTAGTCGGCAGGATTATAATTTTCCTACACATCTTTTATTTTACAGCAGGTCTACCTCCATTTTTAAATGTATCTAATGATGAATATATCATGCTGTTAACCAATTATAATTACAGTTAACTGTGTGTTAGTTTTAAGATTGTTTTTACACTGGTTCACATACATTCCTTTGTCTGTTCAGTGTCTATAGGATATTTGAGTATGTAAGGTATACAGGAAGTCATTATCTGGGCTCACACATCTCTTGTCCAAACAGGAAACAGCATCAAACCGAAGAAGAACATTTGCTCCATTTCTGTGTGCTTTGCGATTCTTCAGCAATACAGCGCTCCCAGCGTTCCCGCCTCTTCTGGAATTTTGCCTGGATGTCTTCTTTTCGAAGCCCATCAAGCACCTTCTGCAGGTCGTGCCGAATCTACTCAATGATGTCAACACAGCGACCTTTGAGCTGGAAAAGGGGAAAAGGAATCGGGCAAAATCCACAGGAACCAAATCTGGTAAGTAGGGTGGTGCAGAAGTGGGATCATGTGCATTGTTTTCCAACGATTATCATGCACAAGTTGCTTAATGGTTTGACATTTTTCTGGGTTGATCTCGTTGAAGGTCTTCCTGATATTTTGTTGTGTTTTGATGTTCTTCCACTCTTGTTGTGTATGTGCCACTCAAATATGTACTCCCAACTCGTCACATATCGACGCGTGTGTCAGGATCCCTTGGCGTCACTCTTTTGACACACTGGGTACCCTTTTTGGCGTCATTTATTCACGTGCAGGGATTCCCATGGACTTCTATAGAACTCTAAACCAGACCCTGCAGCGTTGAAATTTGACGTGTTAGCAGACTGGCCCGAAGTCATATTTATCAACTGTAGCTCTCCAATCGATATAGAATTCACTCGCTGTCTGATATCTGTGCCTGCATGTTGCCAAAGGGGGGATACCTAGTGCATCAAAAAGTGATGCCAACAGATCCCGATGAACACGTTTATATGTGACAAGTTGTTGAAACGTCTCATTGCAGCATCACCGTATGTCAAATGTGCGTCATGTCACATCTCTGTGGCAGATTTGCCCAGTATTACTATTGTTCTAACTTGCTGTTCAGGATGAAATCTTGTAACGCATGTGGTCAGAATAGCACCAGTTACACCACTAATCTCAAAACATTTTGATACCACCTCCTTTGTTCAGTCATGTAATATACACCAGTAATGTGCACCTACATTAGTGTAAGAACTGCAAATATAGAAAATGAATAGACACCATCTGCTTTTACCCTCCAATCAAATGGACAGTATGTAAGAATTTACACAAATAAGTTTCAGTATCAAAATTTGCATCATGTTTTTTGTTAAACATTCATGTTCCTGTTGTTAATATGTAACAAATATGTAAAAGGCAGAAACACAAGAGTAAACAGTGAATGATGGAGATGGAGAACAATGTTAACAGACTTCCTCACAGCCAATCATGAAGGTTTGGGGTTGTTTTAGAGTAGGGAAGTTTGGAGACTTATTCGAGGTACAAAGGAAAACCGAACCAAAATGGCTACTATTCCATACTTCAACCGTGCAACGACGTCTGGAATGAAGCTCAAAGCTCAGTAAGCCTTATGTAGAGCAAACAGTCGGCAGGAGTGTTATCTAACATGGAATGGCCTGCGCAGTCACTACACCTAAATCCGATTGAACTTGGCATGGCAAAGAATTTCAGCTGAATATTTGGAAAAATAAATAAATAAATAAAATAAAAAAACAGTGTGTTAAGCTGTTATTTGAAATAAGGAAGGATTTTTCAATTGAAAAAAAAAAATGTTTAAAAGATCACACGAATATCAACAAGACACAGATTTCTATTCATCAGGATATTTAGTATGAACAGATTCATACAGCATTTGTTCAGACTTTATGGCACACATCACTATTACATTATTACACTTCAGGACAAGTGGTCTGGAAAAATAACAGCCAAGAAAATATATTCCTTAAATATATACATTTGGTTTTTCCAAGTGTGTGTGTGTGTGTGTGTGTGTGTGTGTGTGTGTGTGTGTGTGTGTGTGTGTGTGTGTGTGTGTGTGTGTAAAGAAGTACACAATCAGGTGAAAGGGTTTCTCTTTGGACTGTGTTTGTTGAACAGGGAACGAACCTACAGATCACAATGATGCACATCCTCAGTGAAAAATGGTCTAATAGTTAAATATGACATGCTGGATGACAAACATAGAGAAGAAAAATTCCTGTGGCACTTGAGATTTTTTTCATTAATTACATGTACGCAAGATTAACTAATATTATTAATCACAGTGCAGTGAACTGAACCTTCCCAAAACCGGACTACCTACTTTATATAAAACTGTATAAAGTAACAAGCACACAGGAATGAAGACTGCTGTAAAATCTTTTCAAGATCAACTGCAAAAAAAAAAAAATTCACAATGTAAATATATCCCATTTTATATTTACACCTGTATGATATATGAGAACACTGAAATCCACACATTTAAATGATATTATATGGCGTAAGTGAGATCATAACCCCTACTCACGGTAATTAAAGATTACAGCCAGTCCAAATAAACCAAGACCATGACAGATGTGATATTTACACCCCCTGTAAATATGGCACTGTATGAAGAAAAGGAAAAAAAACCCTGATATTTCTGATATAATCTCATGTGCCAATATTAAATATTGAGATGAACAGGTATTTTTTTATTACATTTCTAATAGACTTATGTCACACTTATCAGCCATAATCACCTATAAGAGTCACATGCAGTGTTTCAAAACATTCATTCAGAATGAAGGCCAGACAAATCTGTAGCCTGGGATGTGATCAGGTTTTAAGACAAAAATAACCCTGACTTTAAACTTAATGCATTTTTTCATGACATGTCATTCCTTGATGCTGATATAATCATTTTGGTTATTACATATAATCTAAGTTCCTTTTCTTTTTTTTGGCTTTGTGTAATAGGTTTCTGTCCAAACAAAAACAGAGGACTAGGGAAATTTTAGGGGCTGCCCAATGGATTTGTTTCATCTACCCCCGAAAAAACAGCAGCCTTAGAACACGGATGTTCTGCAAACTTTAACCCCAGTAGATATCTCCCAATGACGCTGTCTACTTCAGGGGTAATAAAGATGTCACACAATGTAAGTAGCTTGTGTGTACAGGAAGTTTCCAAAAAACCTTGATGGTCGATATGAAAGATAAAAAAAAAAAAAAAAAGAAAGCAAGACCTGCTTGTTTACAGCCTACTGAGGATTTTCTCTAAATTCCTGCATTTCACTTGCACAAACCTTTCAACACATACAAGTTGCCTATTTTCCCCTCATCATACGTGTTGTATCTGGTATGTCCTTTCCTGCCTCTCAGACCTCCCTTCAATACAACATACAGTATGTACAACTGTCGCTCTTAGGCGTATCTCACTCTCTATCGGTGTGTATTCGCTTCGCTGTTCTAGACTCTGCCTTGCCTTCCACTGCCTAGACTCTTGCAGTCAGTACAAAATCTTCGTTTAGACAGCGGTTGTCTGCAATGCAGTAGTTTTTGGCAGGCAGCTAAGAAAAATTCATAAAAAGTGAAGACCAAATTTAAAACCAGGACTGAGGAGTGAAAATGTGGAAAACTAGATCGAAGTTTTGACCTGTAAAAAAAACAAATCTGCACTGGAGTTCCAGAGTTCAAACACATTATATCCAAAATACCTGCCCGTTTTACCCCAAAACAGTACCAGAGGAAAAAATAACCTGGCTCATAGGAAGGTAGCAGGATCTCTACACCTTCTCCGAACACATCGGGTCCCTCACACAGTCTCAACACTGTAATTCTTCTACCAAGACCCTTGCTAGCTGGTCAGGGTGTGTGCTTGCTGGTTGTTGCATGGGACTTGCTCTTCTCTCTGCTCTTAAGCTGACTGGGTGGAGCTCAGGGAGAAAGATGAAGAAAAAGAAACTGAGAGATGTCAGACTCTGACGAGGAAGTCCAGGCTGAGATTGGCAGGGATGTGCAGGGTCTCCAGGCTCAAAGCTGAAGGAGTGTAAGGGAAGAGCACGGGGAACGTGTGCTTGGTATCCACTAAGAGCTGGCTGTTCTCTATACGACCTTGTAGAAGATTCTGGAAATCGAAGATTGTACATAAGTCAGAAAAACTTGGGTAAACACACTTGTGTATGATTCATTCATAATATTTCACATATCAGGAAGTGAACTGAGAATGTAAGTTTGGCACTGGTAAACTGAAACCATAACATAGAACTATTTGTTCTGGTAAAGCTGCAGCTATGGGAAGTTCAACACCATCTCAATAAGCAGATTCAAGTGTTTAACAGAGCTGAAGTATTAAACACAATAAAGTCAGCTACCTTCCATGACCTTTTACATTCTGAATGTACCTGTATGTCTCTGATGAAGGACACAGTAACCCTCTCCTCAAACTCATTCAGGGGAGTGTATAGATTCAGGATCTTCACAATCTGAAGAGGAAGAAAGAACGATTTGAGCTCCTTCACCCATGAATGTGAAGTGTGAATAAATGATAATGCATGTTTAATAATGCATCTGGCTCTTACCTGTTGTGTGCTGAGAATATTACACATGGAGCAGATGGCCTTGGCATCCTGAGACGTCTTCTTCTTCACCTGTAGCAGCTGGGCAGCCTGGATGAGCGGCTCGATGGTTAACATAACTTCCTTCTGGTGAAGATTTCTTCCTCTCAACCACTCCTCCATCTGACTGATGTTGTACCTGAATCAGCAGGATACAGATCTTTTTTTAATGCCATAATCAGTAAAAAAAAACAGATTCAGTACCTGAGCTGCATTATTATAAAATACGTGATTCAGTATCAGAGCTGTATAATGATGTGACACACGATTCAGTATCTGAGCTGCATTATAATGTGACACCTGATTTAGTACCAGAGCTGTTTAATAATGTCACACATGAGATACTCAGTACCTGAGCTGCATTATGGTGGGACACGATTCAGTACCTGAGCTGCATTCTGGTGGGACACATGATTTGGTATCTGAGCTGCATTATGGGGGGACACATGATTCAGTATCTGAGCTGCATTATGGTGGGACACATGATTCAGTATCTGAGCTGCATTATGGTGGGACACATGATTCAGTATCTGAGCTGCATTATGGTGGGACACATGATTCAGTATCTGAGCTGCATTATGGTGGGACACATGATTCAGTATCTGAGCTGCATCATGGTGGGACACATGATTCAGTATCTGAGCTGCATTATGGTGGGACACGATTCAGTATCTGAGCTGCATTATGGTGTGACACATTGTTCAGTACCTGAGCTGCATGCCGGTGCTCCAGGAGCACATATCTTTGCGCAACAGCAGGTTGTTGAGTGAGACTGCATTGATGCAGTAAAAGAGCTGGCGCACCACTTGCTGGCTGATCTCGGGGTCCAGGCCGTGGTCGCTCATCAGTGTGTAGAACTGACTGAGCTGCTTAATCAGAGCCTCCAGAGTGTAGCCTGACGGGCCTCCACTGTCACAGTCCACACTAGAGGAGCGGTTTCTGTAGCCCAGGGGCTTCACTCCAGTCAGAGTCCCGCTCTCTAGCATAGAGGACACTAATAAGGAAAGGAAAAAAAGAGGTTAAGTTAATCAATTAAGGTTTACCATTTAATTCAAATGGAATGCTTATTTTGTCTGATGTTTCACAACTTCTTGCACAAACCGATCATGGGCTGCAGCGTGGTCTCGGCTATTCTAATAAGCTGCTGGTAGATCTGAATGCCCAGGTCACTCAGGACCTGCCGGTACTCAGCCAAGTCAAAGTTCTTTAGGCAGTGCTCGTTCTGTTTGGATGTGTTCTGGGTCATGAATGCCTGTGGGACAAAAATCGTTCAAAGAATAAAGATCAGACGTGGTGCTATATGGCAGAATAAATGCAGATAAATTTATCTGTAATAAATTGTAAGCGCTTTTCTTGCCTCCTCTCCGCTGTATTGTTTGAGGCAGTGCAGGAGTCGACTCGTGTTAGCCAGCCAGAATGAAGTCATCTCAAAGTCCTCACTGTTTTTCTGTAGACCAAAGCAAACAATAGACGTCGTCAATTACCTGTGAGCTAAAATAGGATCCAAGTCTTCTTTGTTTGTTAGTTACATAAATACTGAAAATGTTTTGTTTTTATTCTTAAAATGTAAGTCTACTTGGAAATCTGCTGTTGTTAAAAAAAGAAATTATAACACGGGGAAATTCTGGGAAAAATAATCTACTAATCTACAGAGTGGAAACAGTAACACATGGATCTGCAGCACGTCACAATGTCCTTGATTATTCTCTTAAAACTTTGCACCCCCTAGTGTTCATTTCTCTGCATATTACCAGATCTTTTTATTTATTTATTTTATTTTTCATTTTGGGGGGGGGGTCTCAATCATTACTCAACAAAAATGAAGTCAACAGTAGGGGTGTAAGGGTACACTAAATCGATGGATCAACTTTTTTTTTTTATTATTATTTTAATTTTTCATAATGCTTTCCGTAAACCAAAAGATATCATTATAATATGTAAACGATATGCAAATGGAATAGAAATAGAAAAGGTAGGAATTTATTTCTAGATGTTCAGTTATTAAATAGTGAAATTAAAAATTTAAAGTGGACTCAAACGTTTTTCAGGAACGGACGTATGGATGCTTCACCTTGAGAAGTTTCTTGATGGCGTTAATGGTGGAGGTGAGCAGGGAATGCACTTTCTGGTCATTGTTGATGTAGTCTGCGTGACGGATGCACATGAAGAGGATGTACGCTGGGAGACAAGGGACGGTGGCAGAAACGATCTGGGGCTTCATGTCTGAAATCAACACACACAACATGGGTAGTTTGAGACAATGCTAAAGTGCTGACAAAACTCATCACGATGCCTCACAATGCTCACCCGTGATAAGCATTCTGATCAGCAGGGCCTCGTCCTCTTTGTAGTACTCCAGCATGCCCTCAAAGTCCTTCTCCTTCCTCTGGACTGTGACCTGCCTGACCAGCTTGGGCCGATTTACTGCTGCCTGACATGCTGCACCACACACACACACACACACACACACACACACACACACACACACACACACACACACACACACACACACACATTAATCATCACTAATAATAATAGCAATCCAAAGACAAAAATACTAGTCCACAAAAAGAGAAAAAAAGATAACCTTCAAGTTCTTGAACTTTCTTGATGTAGATCTTGAGCTGCTTTTTAAGCTTCCTCTCATTTTTCTCCAGCTTCTCCATGACCTCTTTCAGGTCCTGGAATTAAAATCAAGATGCTGTTATTAAACATGGCCTGAAATAAAATGACACTTCTGTCTCTTGTCTTGTCTTTGTTCAAATTTCAAGCTTTTATACAGAAATAAATTGAGCGCAAACATTTGCATGAACTTGAGACAATAAAAAGTATATATACAGTATATCCTTAAAATAAGGTATCGCAAGTCTAATTACACATCCATAGCATTTTCCGGATTTCCATAGCTGAAGGAAGCAGTTGTGACTAACCAGATTTTCGTTGGTGAGGCGTGTGATCTCCTGCTGGACGCTGAACTCCACCAGGGCATCGGGGGACAGTGAACTAAAGTGATTGAGCATCTCCTGCTTCTTCTCCAGATCCTCCTTCATCACCTCTATTTGCGTGTGAAGAGCCTCCAGCTCATCTTGGTGCTTCCGGTTTTGCGATTGGAGCTGTGTTTCCAGCAGCCTGACACACACACACCCAAACACACTTCATTACTTGGTTGAAAAGAAAATAGGAATATCCAAATAAATGCTGCATGCACTGAGAAGTCACGCAGATCCAGCAAAAAAAAAGTGTTCGCTACATCACAACAATCATGAAAGAGTGACAAAAGAGATCCCAAGATGCTCATTTTACATGCACACTACAAAAACAATGTTATAGACATAGATATTACAATCCAGTGTGTACGTTATCTATTAAATAAAGTAAACTGCAATTAGCTAATGTTAAAGAGGAAGGAAGAAACTAGCAGAAGACCACAGCACAAAAGCACAACCTTGCTACTTGCTTTAACCCCTGATATGCCAGGCCAAGCTCCCCATCTTCGTTCAAATACCACCAGTCGTGTCTTATACTGGTGTCCAAGCGGAGAGAGAAGGAGGCGAGGCGAAAGCACAGTGTCAGAAAGCAGAAGAAAAGAAAGAGAGAGAGGGGGAAAGCAATTGGTTATTTATAATGGTTATTTAGACAAATAATTTTTTGGTACCGAAAGGCAAATATTTAGAAAAATTTGACGGGCATTGGCATTCGCAAGATTACATAATCTAACAATTATCTTTTTTTCTAACAATTATCAATTTTCCATCAGTTGGGTGGAATTTTATAATGAAAGATCCAATTATAATCACCATTGAGCTACTAGTGAGTTACCACTCCCAAAATATCCCTGCATGTAGACAATAAGGGCCAGGTAACCCCCCTCTCCAAAGACCAAAATCACCTCAACTACAAACTACTGCCAGAATGTATAGAGGGAAGCAAAGCTTTAAAAAAATATTCCTATATTCCATCCATCATTGCCATTAATGATGTAAAAAAGGAGCAATGTTTTGTGTGTCTACATTCTTTGTACAACACTGAGCAGTCTGTCATTTCTGACTAGTTACTGTAGCTCTCGTCTTTCATGTGACAGTTACCCAGGAGCCAAGAAGCACTTCTGAAAAAATGTGAACCAGTTTTCGGTACTAGAAGCATTAATTTCTCATTTGTGTCCATCCAGGGTGCACGGCTTAGACACTATATAATTAATCCCTTAACTAAATCATGTACATGGTAATTCCTCTCAGCATAATCAATCCAGTAGACTGTGGTGTAGTAAATTATGTTAAAATGACATGTATGTGAGGAAATACAAAATCTATTGCTAAATTTTTCATACCTTTTTGACAAACGGCCCAGTCTTATTAGGAAAAGATATTTTGCAATAAAGTTCCACTTTGACGGAAATGTTCCTCTGTATATAAAGACTTTTAGGAGATCCTGTATTTACAGGCCATGCAATTTCATACTAATAAACAAGGCCTTAATGAGGGACCTGCAGCCGCATACAGTACATACTGTACTAAAACTGTCAAGCAGGGACCTTGTTTTAGTACTGATTATCTACAAATTCATTACAGTACACATAATAGCCACAATCTGTCGCAATTAACCAAATAATAAAGTAGAAAAGAAGAAATATCTTAATCACCTCTTGGATTCACTGAGACCCTGGTAAGCCTGTAAAACCTCCTCCTTCTCCACAGGCTTTTTGTTGCTGTCCCATTCAATGTCGGTGGAGTTCTGGAAGGACAGAATGGCAATTAAATAAGTGTCTGTACCATTTATAAGAAAATGCTGTTAAGGATAATTAGAATACTTAAATACAGCCTTACAAAAATTAAAGCCTTGCTCAATTAACACGTTCTTCTTTCTTTTTTTAAACAATGCGACAATGTGTATAATGCACTCAAGAAATAGAAATAGTGTAGAAGATTAAAGCTGGTGCCCGTACACATTATTCTTGACCTTAGATGCAGCATATGCATTTTCTGACACTTATTGTACAATTTTCCACAGTCCCGACAATAAACCGGATTGAACAATAGATTGGATGAAATGTTTATTATCTGGTCTTTACTACGTAAGAAGGTAAATGTGATGCTCTTTGCAGGCATGCTACAGGAAAATATGATTGGTTAGTTGCAATGTCAATTTATTGGCCTTATCTTATTTCGAAAGTGGCTCTTGGTGGTGTTTAGTCATGGAAGAGATCAGCATTGTATTAACAAGTTGAGCAAAAAAACACAAATGTGAAGAAGAACTATAAATGAGGGGGAAGAAAATGTGGATGACCAGATGCCACATAGTGCAGAATCTGATATTGTGGGTCCTATTTATTACTGACATAAGCCGTATACTCGACAATGAGTGTCAGTACATCTGCTCTTATCACCAACAAGTCCATAAATTTGTGCAGTCTTGCAATCAGTGATGAAATGAATCATACACTACATAAGCCTCACAACCCTTTTGCACTCCAGGACAACTTTAACTGCAAAAGAAATTGATCGGGCTTTTCAAATCTTTCACTCATTATGTCTTTGTGAATAATAATATCGTGACAGTTTACTAGAACATTTTTAGGCTCTAATTTAATTGAGGTTTGGATTAAAGCCATTCAATTCTAGCAAAACAGAATAAGAACTAAAATAAATAAAACTCTAATATCGCTGGTTGGGCTTCACAGACGCGTTGGGAACAATTGTGTTATTCCAGTATGAACATTAAAAAAAAAGTTCTCAAATCTGTATAAAAGTTAGCAAATTGCCCCTTTGCAATTTTACAATGACTTTGCTGACTACACAAAATCTTATCATAATCAAAGAAATATGCCTAAGGAAAGGATAAACGCTCTCTGGGATGAGATGCCCTCAAAACCCACACACTAAACATGAAAGCTGACGTGAGCTGTGCAATGTCGCTGTAGTGATGAGACACTTTAAGTCTTAGCACTGCTGCTTCTCTCCTCTCTATAGGGAATTTCATTACAGGGCTCCTGATGGTAGGATAATGAACTGCATAATCCCCTGAGAGCTGAGTGACTGGACGTTGATTAAGTATGCGAAATATCGAAGTGGTCACTGCAATCAGAATGGACCCTGTGGTGCTCAAGTGATTAATCAAACCCCATGCCAACAGATGAATGCAGAGTTTAGAGAGGAATGTGTACAGGGGGGAAGAAGAAAAAAATTCAATTAAACAGGAGTACACAATTTTCACAGACATCAAATCCTATAAACTATTGACATGATGTGTTCAAAAATGTATTTTCTTAAATATCAAATATAATCCGTTATTCAAAAAGTGTGAAGCAAGTTAGAAAATCCCCAAAGATTTTGAAAAACATCATTTACTTGCCAGTATTTCCAAAAATAATGGTCATTTCTTTAATTTCTTCATAATATAATTCTTTTATGATATAAGGATTTCTATTAGGAAAAAAGCTATACATGTATTAATGTAACTGCCTATGACATCGCATTACAGAAATAAAGTAAACCAGCAAATGAACCTAGAAGAAACAGCCTATATAAACCCGACGTTTTGCTAAGAATTTGTTTGACACTGAGGACAAAGATCGGTTCAAAGTTTCCACAACCTTTAAAATTGTATAGAATTGAAAACCTCCTCAAGTGGTCATCAACGATCTGATTCAGAGGAGCAAAACTACATCCAGAATAACACTTCAGAAATAATTCCATGCTTTTCAGACTCACGATGTGATTGGTGTTTTCTGAAGGCTTGGTGGTGCTGACGATCTGCGTTTTTAGCAGAAGAACCTCCTCTTTGCGTACGTCCAGCTCCTCGTTGGCTGCTTTGAGTTGATTGAGCAGAACATTGTAGCTGTCTTGCGATTCGTTCGATGAGCAGTTCTCGGAGGCTCGCTCAACCAGAGACTTCCTCAGTTCGTTCAAGTCGTTTTTCAGCTTCTTGTTCTCAGACTCGAGTTCTTGCCTCTGCACATTTATTAAAAAAATAAATAAATAAATACAGAAGTATTTCTTACGTCATACTGTAAAATATTGGTTTGTATACAGTATATAGGTGTGAAAATTTGTGAAAGAAAAGCACTATTGTTAGTATGATGATAGATTTCTGACATAAAAAGCGAAAGGTTGAAACTTTGTAGGTAAACTTGTAAATTATAAACAAAAAAACAACCTGAAGTTACACAGCATTCTAGCTGCGGAGTATCTTTATTCATTTTGACAACTGAAATCGGATTCAGTTTGATATAAATGCTTGTATAGCCCTTTATTCAAAATTGAGAACATCCCATTTCTCTAACACTGCAAGCATGGTCTAAAAGTAGATTTTATAATATTATCAGTGGAAAAATACGCATTAGTTCATACCGCAGCCCTTCCGATACACACTTCTTGAAACGAGCCTGAAGCCGTGTTCAGCCTGGATGAGGGGGTGGGCTAATGTCATTTTCTGAGCTTTTAGTCTCATCTGAAGCAGTCATGTTTATCTTATTCACATTAGAATGTAAATGTTTTACATATTTACTACATTGCAAAAAAATTCTACATATTAGCAAGTGCAAATATCTTAAATGTAGTCAACCAAATTAAATTGTCTTGTGTTATTGGCAGACACTGCTGCTTGTTTAAAGCATTTCTGACTAAAAATAACTAAAAACATTTCAATAGAATAAAACAAGCATTTGAGCACTACCGAAAAAATGTCACAGCTTCAATGTTCAATGTGAACAGTTCAGACAAAAACTAAATGTGAAAAATTTAATTCTAATAAATAATTCTTGTATTTAAAATGCATGTTTTGCATCCTCACATACTCCATCCACCACTGCTACATGAGCAGTTTAAGCAGTAATCCACTGTTCTAATCCAAGGAAACAAAAGTCAAATAAATACCAAGGACCGAAAAAAAAAACCCTTGAGACCCTCCTCTTGGTACAGATGTTGTTCCTTTTATCCATTTATATCCCCAACAATGAACACTGGAGTAGGGTTGCAAAAGGGTGGAATATTTCCAGGTAAATTTCCAATACATATTTCCAGAAACTTTCAATGAGAACTTTGAAATTATACCAAGTTGGAAACTTACTAGGAATTTATAAGAATGTATGCAGATTTACAGGAACGAATTAAAAAAGTTGGAGAAATATATATAAACTGTACCACATACAAACATAAATAAAAACATTTTGTTTGGTAATAAGCAGACATGCATACAAACTAATACAGATTTTTTTAAATGACATTTCTGACTTTGATTTAATTGTTCGTATAACTTTGTTGCACGATAGTTTACACACAGCACAAGGAAGCTTTAAACAGATTCTTTTATGTAATATTTATAATTGCCAAATTGGACATTTTTTGACATTATTTTGTGAGCAGAAATCAACAAATAATCTGTGTTATAGTTTGGAGGATTACACGGTGCATGTAGAGGGTAAGACCTCAGGTGCACAGGATAGACATTTTACTGAAACCGCATTAAACCTGGTCGTTTTTACCCAGAATATCCTGCAGGACTTTTTTTTCCAACAACATTTAAGTTCCATGTTATTAGTTAACCTGCATTTTTTTATTCCCGTTATTTCCCCTTAAGTCCCATGGAAAGTCTTCCGGTCTTGAATTTTCCTGGAATTTTCCAACCCTAGTCAGAAACCACATCAAGTCTGTATGAGACACTGAACAACTCAATACACTTTAAAGAGAGCGTGTAATTTACACATGCAATGCTTTAGCTATTTGCTTGTACTGCATCTTAGTCGGTAGCACCAGGGGCAAATCTTAAGGCAACCTCAGACACCAATCTTGACAAGATCTTACAATTGAAAGTGGTCCAAATAACTGCCCAGCTCATATTTTGACAAGGCAACGAGTGTACTTTAATGCTGTGATAAAACCATTCTGACTTCTAATTCAGTACTCTAAATTGGTTACACCTGTCCAATCAATCCCTGTTTGTCATTTTTGGCCGTTATTTTCAACGCCAATTAAAGGATTTTCCTCCTACGTTGAAAGTCTTTACTACAACTATTTGAGGCAAATCAAAAGGCGTCTTTTACTGCACTTGCACTCACCCACAGTCTGATAGGGAGCAGAGTCAGCAGCACCAGCGCAGCCAAAATGCAGCACAAATCGATGAACACCAGCACAGACATGTTGAATGGCTGTCACTCTAAAAGAACGATGTGTGTGTGTGTGTGTGTGTGTGTGTGTGTGTGTGCAAACCTTAAGACTGTTGTATGCCAGATCTGCATTTGTGTCTGCCTCTGACGTCGAAATCTTCGAATCAATCGCCTGAGAGATCAGAGAAGGCAAAAAAAAAAAAAAAAACTATAAACATGTTTACAGTGATAAGACAAGAGATGCGTGTCCTGTTAGGAAATCTATCGGTATGATAAAATACTGTCCAAGGTTCAAAGATAAACAAATCACTGTTACCTTGTATAGCAATATGTACACAATATACCTGAGGACAGTGTGGAGCAGGGTGCTATGTCGAGAAATCAATCAGATAGAAGAGATAATCCTAATGTAGTCGATCATTAAAAGACATGGTTGGTGGCGAAATGTTTTTATTCTATTATGTAAAAACCAGCACTGTAAATCTACTCAAAAATGTAATTATGTACTAAGAGACTTGGCTTGTAGGTGATATCAGATCATAAGTGATCAAAAGAGTCACAGCTCAATCAGAGAAATTTGATCAAATTTATATCGATAATTTTATTATATTTGATCAAATATGGCATGCAGATTATTACACGAGAAACTACAAAATCTGCAGAATATTGCAAATTACCTGACCATGGCTACATTTTAATTGGCAAAAGTACATCACATAAATTACACCTCTCATTTAATATGCTTAGTTTATGAGCTACAATTGCAGGTGGATGAAGTACACAAACCATGTATTTGTTAAAGTATATGGTACTTTAAAGTAGAGATACATGAGGTAAAATATTACTCCAATAAAACTGCCTCCATTAAACTTTCACTTGAGTAAGGTATTTGCTTCGAAATGTACTTAAGTATCTAAAATATCTATCTAAAGTATCTATGGATCGATTTATTAAAGCCAGAATGTTCCTATTATCATTTTTGTCACAAGACAGTTTATGTGCAAAGACTCGAATGTTAGTCTTAGCACTCCAATCTATTAATAGAATGATTTCAATTACAATTAATAATTAATATCTATTCAAATGATCAGAGCATGCACTCTAAACTGATTGGTGGCTTGCTGCGTGTTTGACCAGTTAAGTTTTTATCCACTCATAAATAAAAAGGAACGACCGATTTCGCAAAATGTAGTTGAGTAATAAGTAAGATATCTGACTTTGACATGTTGTCGAGTTAAAACCAAAAACTCTCCTCAAATGGAAATACTTCAGTAAAAAAATGTGTAAAAAAAAAAAAAAAACGACCGTATTTTCCAAACTATAAGCCGCTACTTTTTTCCCCACGCTTTGAACCCCGCGGCTTAAACAAAGAAGCGGCTAATTAATGGATTTTTCCGGGTTTTTTTCCGGTTTCACAAGCTTCAAGCCAGAAAACTGAGCCAAAAAAAATTTGACCAATGAAATTGCCGAGTGGGTTCAGGTGAACCAATGAAACTCTTTATATTAAATCGCCCGAGCTCCCACTGAATCCGGCTGCACCACATTATAAATATGGATGATGTTCCTCTGACGTTTGACCTGCCGTTTAGTCGGACTGTCTACAGGAACATCTAACCTTCTACTGTCATGCACTGAATAATTGTCAATTAGGTTATGCATTCTATTTACTACTTCAGCATAAAATGGAACAATCCAACTACAAATTACTTTCGACTCAAACTGTGAAAGCAACCTTTAATGTGTATGACACTAACTTTCTGCTTGCTGAGCTCCTCCATCTTCTCCAGGTTGGTCTGAAGTTTCTTCCTCTCCTGCTCCAGCTCTCGCACTCGTTTCTGCAGCTTCATGAACACACTGATGTCGTTGGCTGCTTTCTCCAGTCCCATGTCCTATGCACAGGTGAAGCATATTAGCGACATTCCTAATAACCCGACTAAAAAAGCAGATCTGTTTTCATGATCCAGCTTTTCTGGTTTTAGGTTTAATTAGAGTAAAGACAACAGTCATGAAATGGATCAGGTTTAACCTTTATCTTGTGTGTGTTTGTCAGTATTTAGCATGCTTGCTCAGGTGTTTGTTATGTGTAATCTGATGAGAATCAGCCATACCTCCACCTGCTGAATAGTGTCCTCAGTGTCTCCCACCTCAGACATGGAGATGGAAGGGAAGGTGGAGTCAGAGCCCAAGCTGCTTTGGATAGATGGACTCCTGCGGTGACCTGGAACAAACTGCAAGAATAGAAAGTGAGATATTTGATACTTTTGAGCGCATTATTTACAATAATCTAGCAAATTGGGCTAATCTCAGAATCGTGATATACGTTTTAATTTCTGCATAACGCTGATGGAACAGCGCACTTCTGGAACTATAAGGACAACTTTTTTATGTAATTATGAACATAAAATAATCAGTTTGAATCCTGATGATGCCTTAGTCATCCATAGCAAGGAGTCAAATTGGCTTTGCTCTTGGATGTGGACTGACAGCATACTATCTCTCTCATGTCAATCACAGCAACAAAATAGCCAATTCAGGGCTGTCTGGGAGCTCATGCATGCTGAAGGCAGCAGATAGTTTTTTCCTGTGATGCAGCATCAGCAGCTGTGTGGAGAGTGGATGCCTTCATGCGTCGTGTAAGAAGCATGTGCTAGCCCTTTACCCTCTCTATTTTTATGATAAAGGTGTGGTGGTTGGTGAGTGGGAATTGGCAAGTGACCAAATTGGGAAGAAAAACCAATGGAAAATACCTTTACTAATTAAATTCTTCCTATGGTTTAAAGAGTGCAGGACACACACCTTAAAAAAACATCCAAAGTCTAGAATAACTGAATGCTCGTTCTGAACTTAAATGGATGGGAATTTCAACCAATAGAAGAGTACAGCTGCATAATAGTAAAGTATAGTCTGATAAAAATTTATTTTGTGCAATGTGTGTAGAGTGGGTAGCCTTTGACGTAAGTGTTTTATCGACCTATCTATCTATTTATCTACACCGCTCCTGTCAAACTCGCTTAAATCCTCCCGCTTGCCCATTTTTCCTGCTTTTAACACATCAATTTTGAGAACGTTCACTTGCTGCCTAATATAATCCATCCATCCATCCATCCATCCATCCATCCATCCATCCATTCATCCATCCATCCATCCATCCAAGGTGTAATCCCATATGTGTTGTAGCATGTATGTGCAGATGGGGGAAAAAAACATGCACGTTATCTTCATTGAGCTTGCTTTGTGCACAAGAGATATCAAGATATTGTCATGCTGGAACGAGTTCGGCTCTTATTAGTTCAAGTAAAGGGAAAAATTCATTCTAAACTATTGTGTGCCTCCGACTTTGTGGTTACAGTTTGGAGAAGAGCCACATATTGCTAGAAAGCGCAGGTATCCCAATACCTATTTATCCATATTGTGTGTATAGCAAATCTAATCTAATTCTTACTTTGGCATAAGTGGCCTCCTCTTGAAGGTTTTCATATCTCTGCTCCAGTCGGTTAAACTCCTTCAGCAGGTTCTGATAGCGCAGCCTCTCATCATCCAGCTCAGCCTGTATACTAGCCTCTTTCTGAGACAAACTGCCATCCTTTCCTGCAACACACACACACACACACACACACACAGAAGCTAAACACTTGTAACAAGGTATATGTACCTTCTTATTTTAAGGACTTTGGATAGAATTTGAAATGCTTTAAATAGACAGTTCATTGAGTTCCATAAGCACATGCATTAAACTTTATCTCACATGTGGAAGGAAGAAAGTCAATTTAACAGTCTTTATCTAACCATAATGACACTAATACTTATGCTTTTTATGATGGTGATGTGAGTTGTGACAAATTTATTAGTAAACTTTGATCCTTTCATTGCGCAGACTGCTATCTACTCGATCATCTTGATTGCGTTATAAAGCAGGAGAATGATAAGTTAATACCGGGTGCCAGAATCAGGCAGGTGAATCAAATCAGTGGAAACGGTTCACTTATTTTCCAGACGATAATAGAAACTAAAGTTTTTACATTGTACTACTGTATATGTGACATTAATATGCCAGGGGTTGGTCATTTTCGTTTGTAGTACTCACCTTATTGCCATATTGGTTAGTCTAATTAGTGTTTGTCCCTTTTGCTGCAGTTTAGTGCTATATAGTGTGTTATATCCGATTACCACAAACAGAAATGTTCACCCCTGTTTCCTCCCCAAAAATTCTTTAAAACATTTAGCTGCTTTAACAAATGTTACTAAGAACCTGTGCATCCATCCCTCTGCTAATGGAGCTCGTAAATAAAGAGGGAGGAAGTGGATGTTCGCTTCATTAACTCTGTCATTTGGGAATTTCTAAAGGTTGACTAGCATAAAATGTGGTCGCTCTGAAACTTCGATTCTTCCGAAACGCCATTATTCTAAGTACCATACTGTTCTAAAATGTCCATGTTTATTTTCCCTCTAAATGTATCTGTGACAAAGCTAGATCTGCCAGCGTGACCACGTTACATAAGCCTACAAGCGTAACCCACACACACAAAGGGCTGACTGTGAACTAAACCTGCTTTTTTTTTCAGAGTCACAGTAAAGCCTTTTCAAGCAAATCATCTCAAAAGAACATCTTGTGAATTCCAAGGTTCAACCAGAACATCCAGAAGCTAAGAGATTGAAGATAACTTCATTCAGACTCCGAAGGCAGTCAATTGTCCAAAATTAAATAAAGTTATTCAGCAGCAATGTCAAGGTCATTTGACTATTACTGAAAGCGTTATACAAGAGACTAGCTTTAAAAAAAAAAACTAACATTTATTCATTTCTTCATTTTTAATTAAAAGCCCTAACCTTTGGTTTCGAGTATCACTCTTTCCTGTGAACCAGCCCTGAATAATGCTCAGCTTAATAGCAGGTGAAAAAAAGGTGTTGTGTATTCCTTTTCTGAAACTCAATGGAGCTTCTCTCTCGTCCTACTTCTGCACAGAGACCCCTCTTATGTGGGGAAACAATACCTACCCGGCCCTTCGGGGCAGTTTTCCTTCACTTCAGCTTTATACAATACTCAAAAGACAGTGTGTGTGTGTGTGTGTGTGTGTGTGTGTGTGTGTGTGTTGAATCCTACCCCCGGAGCTCTGCGACTGGCGTAGGATCTTCTGGTTCATCGCTTCTTTCTCCTCCTTCAGGAGAGAATTTTCCCGCTCCAGCTCCTGGACTCTCTAAGGAGCAAAACACAAGCTTTTATCAAATAAATGCTGTGCTCACAATCGCTCATTGACTAACTATAAGAACGACATGCTATATTGATGATGAGCAAAAATATAGTGGAAATCCTAAAGTTTTTGATCCGGAAACATGCTGTTCAGCACACATTTTGTGTCATGAGACAAGTTTTCGAAAAAAGAAAAAGAACAACAACCACCTTACTCTTACTGTGAAAAAAATGATTTTAAAAAGTAGTAACCCCCAAAATATAAAAGAAAATACAGCATATTATTCCATTCATATGGAATACATTTCAGATACTTTTTACATAATATCTAAAGGCTATGTGGGTGACAATAAAAAGAGAAGAAGCACAAAACATTGTAATTAAAAAATAGAATAAAACTTTATATTTATTTATTTATTTATTTATTAATTCATTTTTAATCAAAAATAAAAAAAACCCCACAAATTTGCCACATCACTCGATCATGCGACATTCATATCTTGATATCTGCCTCTGGAATCAGTCTTTTTATTAAAAATAAATAACCAACAAATTGCTGGAATTTATTAAAATCCACTAAAAGTTGCACATTACTTATATAAACTCGTACCCCTTTAAAATCAGTGTAAAATTGTTTTTTCTATTTTTTTTTTTTTTTTACCCTTTTAAACTCCTCTTTTTTTAAACCCTTGCTCATTTAAACTGCTTTGCTCGCTTTTCTCTTTACCTGCTCCAGGCCCTGCTTCTCAGTGCTGTGCTCCTCCTCGAGCTTCTTCTTCTGGGCGTGTGCGTCCTGTAGCGCCTCCCTTAGTTTCTCTAACTCATCCTGCAATGAGCTCAGCTGTGTGGATTCGCCTTTACGATTCTGTGCCACCTCCAGCTGCTTCTGCAGTTTGCTGACCTCGGTGACCAACACCGTGTTCGCTTCGGACAGCTTCTCATTTTGCACTATATACTCATGTTTCTGCAAAAAAAAAAAAAAGAAAAACACGGGCAAATAAGGTCAGAGTTTAGGTCAGACCCGGAGTTATTCAATAAAGAGTAGTAAATAGGAGTTATTATATTATTTGTGTAATCAGGTGGGAGTTTTTCCAACATCAGTGAAAAAAAAAAAAAAATCAAAGAATTCAATGGGGGGGAAAAACTTCTGTCTCTGATTTTCAGTGTCAAATGTTTGACCGTTATTTCAGTGCACATGCATTATTATAATTTTTTTTATATACAGTGGGGTCCAAAAGTCTGACAGCACACTGCTAATCTGAGAATGTATTCATTCATAGAACGATTTGGAAAAATGTTTTTTTAAACGCAGAAAGAACCTGTTCAGTATCTTGTTTGTTTCTTCAATATTTCTAAAACCCTATTTAAATATAAGCAAATTTGTTCTTAGGACCATGTTAGCGGACCATGAGACATGTGGAGTCTGTAGCAGCTCTGGTGCACACTGTAAAAAAAAAAACAACAACCCACAGATTGGTGTTGTTAATAATATCAATTGTAATTAAAATTGGTGGATATGATAGAAAAAATAAATAAATAAATCAGTAGTGATCTCAGACTTCTGGGATGCTCTCAGACCCTGAGATATCCAGAAATCAGTATTATTTTACTCTCTCTTTCATTTTTCCTTCTATTTTTCCTACAAATGGCTTTACCAGCCCATATAAATGCAACTTTATATATTACTAACACACAAGGTGGGATCAATAAGTTCGGAGACTAATGGTGTAACTGGTGCTATTCTGACCACGTGCATTACCATGTCTGTGATTTTATATTTCACAGCAAATTAGTACAAAGCACAGATTTTGAGTGAAATTCGGCAAATCTTCCAAAGAGATTTGACATGAAACACGTCTGACATATGTTGATGCCGCAATGAGTCGTTGGAGGTGTTTTCAAGAGCGGAAGAACATCACAGAGAGACGACCAGGGATCAGGAACACCTTCGATGAGCTCAACCCACAAAAATGTCAAAACCATTCACCGCCGTGTGCGTGAAGATCATCCGAACACAATCCACACACTCTCATTTCCAGACACCCACCCTACCCTACCCTAGAGCAGACTTCGGCCCCTCACATTTTAGCAACCTTTTTAGTTTCTTCTGTTTCTTCAAGTGACAATACTATAGAAACTTAGATATACTTTAGAATAGTCAATGTGCAGCTTGAATAGTAGTACAGATTTACTGTCTTCTAAAAATAACTCAACCATATTGTCAAAATAGCTGGCAACAAAAGTGAGTACACCCTAAAGTAAGCATGTCCAGTGTTGTGTAGCACTGGGCATGAAATTCACCAGAGCTGCACAGGTTGTTGCTGGGATCCTTTTCCACTCCTCCATAATGACTTCACTGAGCTGCTGGATGTTAAGACACATGGCGCATCTCCACCTTCCGCTTGAAAATCTCCACAGGTGCTTGATAGGGTTCAGGTCTGGAGACATACTTTAGCACTCCATCACCTTCATCTTCATTTTCAGGCGTTCGTTATTTAATCTTCAGATCATAATGCAATCATCACCATGACTGTAGGCAAGAAACCATTTTCTTGGTGCTCCTCACCAGGGTGTCACCAAACATGCTGGACACCATCTGAGCCAAACATGTTCATCTTAGTCTCATCAGACCACAGCACAGGATTCCAGTAATTCATGCTATTGGACAGGTCGTCTTCAGCAAACTGTTGGCTTCAGCACTGACAAGTGGATCTTCTGCAAACTATAAATCAACGCTGCACGACTCATATGTCTGTTTTTGGAAGCCAGTTTCTGCACCTGATGCACAGCATGAGGCTTCGACTTTCTTGATGGACTGTGAGGCCTTTTCCGAGTGAAACCCGGTGTAACTGATAAATTTTTTTTAGACACCTTTTTTAACACTTTTTTATTATCTATTTTTTAGAAGACAGTCAATCTGTACTGATTACAAAATATATTCACGTTTCATTTCCATAGTATTGTCCCTTGAGAAGTTCTACTATGTGTGAGGGGTGCACTCACTTTGTGAGATACTGTATATATAATATAATATAGATAGGTAGATAAATGTACCTAATAAACTGGCAACTGTGTATGCAAAATAAATAAAATGTAAGTGTGGCCAAGAGTGCTTTCTGAGAGTGCTCTGAACCTGATCGTCCATCTTTCTCCGAAGCTGCACGATCTTGTTCTCCATGCCCACGTTGAGATTCTTGAAGTGTTCTGCGGAGCGCGCCGCGATCTTCAGCTGATTGAACCGGCGCCTGGCGAGTACACGCCTGTAAGCACACTGCAGCACCACCGCTGCGTCCCGGGTGCGGCAGAACTTCCTCCTATGCAGCCATCTACGCACGCATCTCTGGATGATGCTGGCCTTGTGGTGCATCATGTACTGAACAAAGGGGGGAAAAAAAGAAGATATGAGCAAATACTTTGAGTGCAGCGTGAACACTGGAATATTGTATATTCCGTTTTGCGAACTTTTGACTATTCACTGCACAGCTGGTGTGTGAGCAGAGAGCAGCAGTGGAACAGAGAGGAGGAGAAGAGAGAGATAAAGAATTGAATAAGTAACTAAAGAACACAATGGGAAGAAACATGGAGCAGTGAGGCACCTCTTGATACAGGCGGCGTGTGAACATGCCCCGTGTGAAAGCCTGGATGGTGATCGTAGCCTTGCGAATGGTCAGATATGCGCGCCGGACCCTCGCCATCCTGTACTGCTTCTGACAGATCAGAGCAGCGCGGGTGAGACGCAACTGTTCTGCATACCTGAAAAAGAGAAGGAGAGAGAACATGAGGGAGAGTACATGAGACTGAATAAGAGAGAGAACATAATAAAGCAGATGAAAGAGCAAAGAAAAGAACATGGGACAAGAGAGAATGATTAAAAGAATATGGGGGAAAAGGAGAAAGAATGAAAGAGCAAGGGAGAAAAAGATCATCGGAGAAAAGTCGTAGAAGAATAGAGAAAAGAGTGAGATGAGAGAGAGAGAGAGAGAGAGAGAGAGAGAGAGAGAGAGAGAGAGAGAGAGATAGATAGATAGAGATACAATGAGAAAACTAATGAGAGAAAAAATGGAAAAGAATCTATGAAATAAATTGAGAGAAAGATCATGAGAGAGAAAGAGAGAGAGAGAGAGAGAGAGAGAGAGAGAGAGATGAGAAACAAAATGAGAGAAAACTCAAAGAAAGAACAAGAGAATGAGAGAAAAAATGAGATAGATAGATAAAATAGATGGGGAAAAGTATGCAAGAAAGAAAATGAGAGAAAGATCATAACGAAAGAGAGGGAGAGAGAGAGGGAGAGAGAACCCAAAAGAGGTAGAAGATACAAGAGAAAAAGAGACAGAACATGAGAGCGAAACAGAGAGACGTGTGTAAATGATGTAGAAAATGAAGGAGAGAACGAGAGAGGATTTTTGGCGTTTTCTTATGAATGATGTAAATAATGTGCACTTGAACACATTCCCTCACCTGCGCGCCAGGAGGCCGCGGCCGTATCTCTGCAGCAAGATGGCCGACTTCCGGATCTTCTGATAGCGTCTTCTCTGCAGCCATCCTCGCACGGTCTTCTGCATCTTAATGCAGGCGAACCGGAACTTGTCGGCCCGGAGCTTCTCGAGGTACGCTACCTGACCGGCTCGGAAGAAGATCTTAGTCTTTCCGAACTGGAACTTATCTGGATCCTGGATGGAGAACGGAATTGAATACAGGGGGTTATAACCTGTGTGACAAATAAACTGTAACTACTTATTCAATAAGAACAAAAAATATACATCAAAGTATCAAAAAAAGATGAGAGAGAAAAATGTTTGATATATAAATATATATATATATTTCAATAAAATAACAGTTTGGATCCACGGAAGAACACTGAAAATGGTCCAGGAGCATCTTTATCTTACATTTAAATCTACGGTACGTTTAAGGCATTCGACAGAGGCCTTTAGAGCGACTCGTTTATACAACTGATCAGCAACAGTGTTAGGGGCCTTGCTTAGGGGCCCAGGGGTGGGTGGCAACCTGGTGTGACTCCGAACATTCGTAGCCAAAGTCCAATGCCTTAACCATTAGGCTGCCACGTCTCCATCATCACAAAATATCAAGGAATAAATATCAATATGAAGATGCATATGCAATAACAAATGAGTTGGAAATCCTTTATTTTTCCCAGTCCAGTTTCGATATGTGGTAAATTTGACATTAGAGCAACCGTTTTTTTTTTTTATTCCCACTCCCATCTTGACAGGTTTATCCACACAGGGAACCTGCATCAATGAACAAACAGCTAGCTGAGCTTAATAGCCCCCCTTCATCTCATCATTCCTGATATCCTCAGAAGCCATGCTGATTACGCCGTTTTTCATCCGGCTCTCGGCATTTGGCCGCCACTGCTGAGCAATGGATTGCTGAGCTAAGAAAGCTGAAGCCATTAAAGAACTCAGTGAAGCGGGGGTGGTGAAGTTCATGGATTAGAATGCATCGATATTGCTTTGATGAAGGATGATATTTTGGAAACCTGTAGCGGGCTGAACGCGAACAAGCCCGCATTTCTAGCTAGCGAATGTCACATCTTGCCGAGAACGCAGAGTATTTAGTGTTGACGGTGATGAATCGGTGCTCTACATCTCACATCCCCGCTCGAATGAAAGAATGAAGGGAATCATCTGGAGGAACTGCGCTGCTGGCGTACATCATCTCAATGCGATTGCGTGACGTAAACGGGACATTCGTGATGATGCGTTACCTTGATCAACGTCTCCAGCAGGGACCTGCAAACCTGCTTCTTGTCGGCAGTCACGTCTTTCTTTTTCATCAGCACGCGATACCTGCTGAAGAAATCGGAGTAGGTCCACCTGGAAGGAGAGTTGACATGGTACATCAGGATTGATAAACCTTGCTCTGAATATATCATTGTTTCTGTAGTCACAACTCAGTCATGGGGACTTAAAACTTTCATAGAGAGGATAAAGAAAAACGCTTCAGGGCGCATAGTTCTAAAAAGCTTCTACGTAGTAATAGTAAATGCTGATTTAGCTGTTTCTGGTTTCAACTGGATTTGTCATGTGATAAATATCCTGAAAGGACTAGTTTCATAAGGGTTTCACGCCATTCTAGGTAACGATAAATGGATAAAAAGTAGGATGTCATTCTTTAACTGCTGTAAGATATTAACCACTGAAAAACTGCTGTTATATATGATGAATATACCATTTTTGGGTTGCGCTGTTAAGAGGAAAATGGTCCACATCATACTACCTGATTGCTGTATACAGTAGTTTCCTATGACAGCACACTGTCAAGCCTTTTACTCTTTACCAACAACAACAACCAATCAATCAACTTTTATGTGGTAACAGAAGCTCTGCTCTTCAATTGACCACCTCACAGCACCTCATCATTGATTATTTTACCATATTAGAACATCATGAAGAGATTTATTATCTCATGTAATAACAATTGAATATAAAATGTAATTTCTAAAAGATAATTCGGGAAAATCAGACAAACTTGTCTTGTTACACCAGTCCAAAAAAAATGCATTGAACCAAATTATTTGGATTAACCCCAAAAAGTTCAGTCTGTACAGTCACCTGGATGGATATCCTGCAGCGCTGATGCGAATGGTCTCCAGAACACCACATGCTCGAAGCTGTTGGACGGCTCTTTTGGAATCAAACCTGCACACAGAATCAACAAAAACCTGCTGTATGAGTCCACTGAAATCAATACTTATACACAAAACCTGTTTTCTCCAAAACAAAACAAAAAAAATGGCCAAGATAGAAACCCTACCTTAACCTTTCCCTAAACATTGTACATGTCTTGGGTGAGAGAGACAATTAGAAAGCTGCAGACTCTTGGACACACAAGTGCCTGACTGAGAGCTCAGAATACAGCTGCCTTCTGTTTCTAAAAACCCTTGACGGCATGTGAATAAGAAACTGCTCTCAATTTAAGCTTCATGAACAGGCTCTTGTCTTTAAGAATGTGCAGGAGAGACAAACACAACTTCACCAAGTCCTCTAAAAACAACCAACTCTGCAGGAAAACTGAACGCTATAATGTACCATTTATACAAAGGATTCGAGAAGGTTTTTCCCACAGTGCAGTTAAATAATATATACAGTATGCAGGAATCAAAACTAAATAACACACAGATAAAAAAAAAAAAAAAACCTTGATGTTATTTTACAACCATAAACTGTACATTCATTGATGCTTTCTGTAAAATCTTTATGGAAGGATTCAGCAATTTGTAACTTCATAGCTGCAATAATACAAGTGATAACAAATACTAACTTTTTCAAAGACATTCCACACCAACAAATGTAACTATAACCAGATAAAAAGAACGCCACCTTGCTGTGCCATTACACTTAATTCAATTCAATAAATTTTTATTTGTGTAGCGCTTTTAACAATGAACATTGTCTCAAAGAAGCTTTACACAGATAATGTGGTGATAAAAAATGAATATGTTCTTTATAAGTGTAAGTTTGCCCCTGATGAGCGAGTCAGTGGCGACTGTGGCAAGGAAACTCCCCGAGATGGCATAAGAAAGAAACCTTGAAACCGAGTGGCCTCCAATTGAAAACCTAGAGACTTGCTGTTGTAGCAAAATAATCAATCTCTGGTTGGTAACAGTAAATCAGCCTCATGATGGAGCAGATGACATCACCACATAGTTTCGTATTTCCCTACGATGGCTATTCACATACCTGTATAATTATCTATGTTGTATACAGGAGGCCTCTATCACTATGGCAACTGAATATCTAATGTGACATTAGAACAAAAAAAAAGCAAGAGAAATAAAAAACCTCCCACTCCCCAGGTTGCATAAGTGTGGACACTCTTTTATGATGGAACTTGCGAAAGCACTCAAAATGAACCGAGCACATCCACACTCATTTTTCTAAGTCCCGGTAATTATCATACACACTCATCAATACAGATTTCTTCAGAAAATCCCCAAAATTCTTAGGATGTTCATCCAACTTACAAAGCATGGGAGAGCGACTCTTGGGCCCTTGATCACGGCCCCAAACCTTCAACTAATCGAACAATTGTGCAATTAATGGCGATTAAATATTAGAATCGGTTGACAGCCCTAATAAATATTTGAAAAGCTCTTATTAAGTCGAACAGGTGAAGATGTGAACAAAAATAAATATTACATTTCTAAAAACAAAACTTACACAAAGGCTTCTTTGAGGTCGTTGGGTTTTATGCAGCGTACATAGTGTGGAGTCGTAGCGTTCAAAGTCTCCATCAGAAGATGTAATGAACTCCGAAACTGGAAAAGAAATGAATTAGAAACACAAACACGCTTGACTTTCTACTTCTCAACTAAATCCCTATCAATGTAGCATTCTGAATAAATCCCAGTTCAGTGTGTAACTTGTAGCCTCACCTGGGTGCCTACAGATTTGCGGTGCTCACGGTTGTGGCTTTTGGGCATTGGTTTTGCAGGACGTACGTTGATCTTGGAGGTTTTGCCTGCAGAAGCAGGAGCTGATTTTTCTTCCTGGAAGAGATCTGCCACTAGCTGGAACTGAGAGAGAGAGAGACGAACATCAGCTGAATGCTCCAAAGCACAGTGTCAACCGTTACAGCGGTCTAGTCTTTGAAAGTCTAGAAATCATGCTGCATCAGCAGTAATGATTTAAACGGCTTTTATGAGTATAAAACATTATATGGATTAAAAAGCATTGGCAAAATTTCAGCCAAAGTTGTAGGCAAACACTTTTATAGGATGTCTTTACATGCAGTGCCCAAACCTGTTCCAGCATGGCAATGCCCCTGTGTGCACAGTGAGCGCCATAGAAATATGGCTTACAAGAGCTGGAGTAGAAGATCTAATATGGCCTGCTATAGAGCTCTGACCTCAACCCTACTGAACACCTTTGGAATGAATTGAAATGCTGACCTTTCCCCAGGTCTCCTCCCATTACATCAGTACATGATTTACTAACATCCTTGTGTCTGAATGAGCACAAATCTCCACCATCACTCGCCGAAATCTGGTGGAACTTCTTCCCAGAAGAGTGGAGAGTATTATAACAATAAATGGAGACCTAACATGAAATGGGATGTTCAATCCTCGCATATGAATTACGCTTAAGTGTCCAAAACGTCTGTCTATATAATGAACATGATGAAAGTGGCTCGTTTGGATAAAAATAAAAAAAAATCCCCACGAACATAAAATTACCAAAATTTATTCATTTAAATTTAGATGGCACAGTTATGGTCTGTCCACAACACAACATTACTTTACGCTACATTTACAAATTGCATAGGACATTTATAGAAACATGTTATGTTAGTAATGAACAGTACTTTAATTGGGAGCCAAACCAAACATTATTTTTAAGTAGGACAAAGAGGACACCACTGTGCCTTGACCTGAGGTCAACGTTAAAAAGACTATTGTTAAAGACAAACTGTGGAGCAGCAGTTACAAAGTGTAGAAAAAAGATTCTTTACCCTTATATCATTTTAATGTCTCACCTTGCTGGCCTTTAGGATGTTGATCTGTTCTTCATATACGGTGTCCCTGTTCTTTTCCAGAAAGCCTTCACACTGATACTCAACCTGAAAAAGCAAATCATATATACAGTTTTTTATATATATATATTGACAATATGCAAAAAAAGATGGCATTTTTTTTTTACTGTAATGACTCATTTGTAAGGATTTAATACTCCAAGTTTCTATTGCTATTGATCTACAGGGAGTATTTTGGGAGTTGTACCACTGTTGCACAAGCCTGAAAATCCCAAAGCCACCCACAGCTAATCCTATAAACAAAATCTTAAGAAGTATATTTTATATATTGAAGTGCATTATAGTCCAGGAAAAAATGTCAAAAGCCCTTTTTTCCCCACAATGTAGCCTTACTTAGCCTTTCCTGCTTTTTTCCCATCAACTTGCCCATCTCTATTCCTGCAGTGTGTTGCTCTTACACACCTCACTTTAATAGTGTGATGTACTGATTAACTATGTGAGGTGTGTTATAATGGGAATTAAAGACAACCACTGAGCAATCATTAGTTCTTCCCTTTAAGACTCTTGATACACCAAAGTGTGTGAAAATCAGATGAGGATGTAAAAAAAAAAAAAAAAGTTTTATGACAAATATCTTTTGCAAGTACTCGTTTTAAGGTGAAGGTGTTATGTAATGAAATCGTGTTTGTCATAATGGGAGTACACGCCTCTGCAGAACATTATCTTATAATGCCTCTTGGTGGAGTTGAGGTCTTACTGTGTGTCGGATAATTACTGCTTTGGCTTTCACAATGTTCACATGCAAGCTCTGTGTATGAAATGAACTGAGTATGTTACTGTCTCAAATATAATAAAGGATTATATATACACACACACACACACACACACACACACACACACACACACACACACACACACCGGACTATATAAATGATTATATATATATTTTAAAGTAGTCACTGTGCAGCTTGTAAAGATTAAGACAATATAGACTCAATGTCCTCTAAAAATAATTTAATATATAGCAATTATAGTCAAAATAGCTGGCAACAAAAGTGAGTACACACACCTGACAGGACCATATAAATTTGTGTATCTTGTATTAGAGCAGTTAGAATGTGTTGATTTGAGTACAATTCTCTGATACTGACCTCTGTATGTTCAACATATGACCTCATGGCAAAGAACTCTCGGAGAACTTAAGAAATAGAATTGTTGATTTCCACAAAGATGCAGAGGCTATAAGATGATCGGTAACACCGTTAGGCTAAGTTACAGTACAGAGGGTCATACAGAGGCATCACAAGTGTCTTTAAAGAAGTTCAGTCCTCGTGCTGTGCGTCAGGTGCAGAAACTTGCCTCACAAAACTGCTACGTGAGTGCTGCAACATTGCTTTAGAGGTTGCAGAAGCAGAAGGTCAGCTTGTCAGTGCTGAAGCAAACAGTTTGCTGAAGACGTCCTGTCCAAAAACATGGAACTATGTCCTGTGGTCTGATGAAACTAAGATGAACTTGTTTGGCTTAGATGGTGTCCAGCATGTGTGGTGACACCCTGGCGATGAGCACCAAGAAAAATGTTTCTTGCCTACAGTCAAGCATGGTGATGGTTGCATAATGTTTTGAGGGTTAATAACAACCCCTGAAGGTGAAGCTGAAGATGAAGGCTCAGACGGTGTCCAGCATGTGTGGCAACGCCCTTTTTAGAAATACTAAGAAAATTGTCTTGTCTACAGTCAGGCATGGGGGTGGTAGCATCATGTTTTGGGGCTGCATTAATGCTGCTGGTACATGGGAGCTGCACTTCATTGAGGGAAACATGGATTTCAACATGTACTGTAACATTTTAAAGCAAAACATGATGCCCCTATCTTCAGAAACTGGGCTAAACGGCAGTTTTCCAACATAATAACACCCCCAAACACACCACCAAGATGACAATTGTTTTGCTGAAACCTGATTTGCTGAAACCCTCAGTGGGGATCCACAAGCTAAAGTTGAAGAAGCGCCATGTGTCTAACATCCAGTCATTATGAAAGAGTGGAAGAGGATCCCAGCAACAACCTGTGCAGCTCTGGTGAATTCCATGCCCAGTACTATATAACAATGGTGCTCACACAAAATATTCACAAAATAAACAAAGTCACAAAGTCAAGTCAAGTAGCTTTGATTGTCATTTCAACCATATATACTGTAGATGACGCAGTACACAGTCATTTCACTGTGTACTGCATTAGCCATATATGGCGTAGTACACAGTAAAATTATACCGATTGCTGAAATGTAAGGGGTGTACTCATTCTTGGGGGTGTACTACTTTTGTGAGATACCATATATTACACACACACACACACACACACACA
>MU551617.1:6121021-6148944 GCA_024362625.1 Silurus asotus | reverse complement strand
ACACACACACACACACACACACACACACACACACACAGTTATCTGCTTCCAGAGCTGCACTCTTAACAGTAAAACAACCCTCGACCTTTATAAGCAAAAACTCTAGTGGTATCACTATCAGCTTTAACAGGTCCCAGTGTGGAGTCAAGGCCACATTCAAAACAGCACAAAGCAGAAGTGGAGCTGATTTACAACTTGCAATTAAATAGAGATTTTAGAGGTGGACAAATCACTGGCCTTGCCTTCTGGAACAGAATGATTACATGTGCAGGTCATTAGACTTTTTTTTCCCATAGATAAAAGATAATTCCTCTATAAAGGAAACTGTATAGCATGCTGTAGGGCGCATTATTTGTTCTTAATCCCACACTGCACTACAACTGTTGGATTAAAAATTTAAACGTATTAAAATATACATTAAAAATCTCCACACTCTGAACAGTTCTTTCACAAAATGTCCTCTAAGATTGTTCATAATTATTTAGTTTACATGCAGTGCATTCCATAAGCATGCACTTATTTCAAATTTGTTATGTTGTACAACACCTGAAAATGAGCTCAGGTGCCTCCCAATTCTCTTGTCTTCTGTCTACCTGTGAAACCGTCCGAGTGGACATGATCTGGAAAGGTACACAATTCTCTACAGAAGGCTCCACAGCTGACAATGAAAAAGCCATGCCATGAGGTCAAAGGACATGCCTGAAGAGCTCAGAGACAGGATAGTTGCAAGGAACAGATCTAAACTGAAAACTCCCAAGAGCACAGTGGCCTCCATAATTCTTAAATGAAAGTGTCACAACCAGGACGCCAAGAGCTGGTCGCTTGGCCAAACTAAGCAATCAGGGTAGGAGGAATAAGAACCCGATTGTCACTCTGACTGAGCTCTAGAGATCCTATGTGAAGACGGAATATAGTTCCAGAAAGACAAACATCACTCCCTCCACCAATCTAGGGCTTAATGATAATGTGGCCAGACTAAAGCTTTTCCTTGGTTCCCATGGAGGCCCACTGAAGGACTGGATGGAACAAAATCTCTGGTCTGACAAAACTAAGATTTAACTTTTTGGCCTCAATTCTAAACGTTATGACTGGAGGAAACCAGGCTCATCACCTGCCCCAAAAACATCACAACAGTGAAGCATGATGGTGGACAACTGGTCAGGGTTGAGTGAAAACTGAACGGAACAAATTACAGAAATATCCTGAATAAAAACCTCTTCCACGGCGCTCAGGACATCATATTGGGCCAAAGGTTCAATACTAACGATCCTAAGCACACAGCAAAGAGAACACTAGTAGGAGTGACTAAGGGACCCTTCTGGAAATATTCTAGAGTGATATTGATCATCTCTGGAAAGAGCCAACCTGCCCGAGTGGTTTTGCTATGAATAACGGCAGTTCCTGGTGTGTAAAACATGCTGTGTCATAACCAAAAACAAAAGGTGCTTCAAGTACTGATTAAAGCTTCTGAATACTTAAGTATGTGTGATATTTCAGTTCAGTTTATTCTTTTTTTTTTTAAAGACATCTAGCATTCTGTTCTCACTTTGACTTTATGGGGTACTAAGTGTAGAATAATGAGTGAATTGGTGAATTCGAAAACCAGCTGTGCTGCTGCCACAGATGCTTGTAGAAAAGAAATGAATATAATCTGAATACTGAATTCAAATCATTAGATATCAATTCGAAGCCTTTTGTATTGTTACAGATGGATATACGCCTATAGTTCTTCATAGAATAACAACAGATAGTGATATATGTGGAATAGTGTAGACATTTCAGAAATGATACAGGTATAGAGTAAATCTGGCAAGTCAGTGGACATAAAACTTTTACTAGCAATCAGACAGCTCTGAGACCGAGAGCTCCAGAGTCAGCGCTATAAAACCTCAAGCAGACGTTACTTTATCCATTTTGCAAAAGGATGTTTGAGAATGCGGTGCAGATGAGCTGTGGGTATTTATGTATCCTGTCTACTTTACACAATAAGGATGAGAGCTGATGCACTTCTGCTTGAGGTAAAACTTTTAAAAGGCTAAAAGGTACTTGAGTTTCATGCTACTTTTAACAATAGATCGTGACGCAGTAGTTAAAAATGGAAAAAAGTACAGATTGATAAAGGAGAAAAAGAAGTGATAAATGAACAGGATTATATTGGCACTGTGAGGTTCAAGTGTTCTTTGACACAATTAGCTGAAATATACTCACTCAATCGTGTTATATTTAGAGCTGCAACAACTAATTGATGAAATCGATAATAAACAATAATGAAATTCGTTGCCGTTATCGATTAGTTGGGCTGCTTAAGTTACGGGTTTAGTGTGACGGTAAGATAACACTTGGGAAAATGGCGGACAGTAAAGAAAAAGAAGAAGTGTAATCCAAAGCTGGGGAGCATTTTATATTAAACACAACAAAGAAAACTGTACCTGGATGTTATTTTAAAGCTGAGCTTTTGTGGGATGGAAGGTAAACAGTGATGCGTGTAGTTTAATTAACTGCTTTTGCGTAAACTGTTAGTTTGTAACTTCGGGACAGTCGCACTGGACCTGTTCTGTTGTGACTCACGAGCATCAGGTTATAATAAAAATGAAAATATTGTATTATTAAATATTAATATGAATAACCCAGTCCTGGTGGAAGACTCTAAATAATTCAAATACGTTATGTGACTATCGGGTTATTATGTAACGAATGAAATGTACACAGACTTCTGCATTTGACTTATAATAATAACTTCTAGAAAATCACCTCCACCTTGTTCATACATGTGCTCATCTCCTTTCGGTTAAAATGACTCACTTGTGGTGATGTAAATGATGGGATGGTTTTAAACCGTAAACCGCAGCAGGCAGGAATTTAAAGCGGGACCAAGTCAGTGTGTAGGAGGAAAACCAGAAAGTTGCACAACTGATGTTGTGATACTCATCAGGAGAAAACCCAATAACCGATTTGAACTCTTCGGTAAAAATAAATGCACCTGCGACGGCCAGCAAGCAGCTCCTGACTTGTGCCTTCGTCTGGTGCCTATAAACCCTACTTTGCTGTCATTTCTGAAGTCGTGCAGTATCTGGTGTGTTAATATTAAGCATGCGAAATATCCTTATCCGTTGACTTTGATCTCCGCATTACTGCATCACTTAATAGATGAGGTGAGTGCTTTTATAACTGCACAATCACTCAAAGTCTTTCACAATAGACACATTATCTTCGCACCGAACACATCAAAACAGATGAACACACTGTTAGTCACAGAAGCAGCCATTCAGAGAGTCGTCTCGGTTTTCACACACCTAAAGCCTTCTTTATTGCATCAAGAGAAACAAAAGAATAGAAATAAATCTTTTTTCAATTTCATTTTATTAACAAGCACATCGAATATTAGCCCTTTTTTTGTGTGTCTCCAAATTAATCATGGTGGAAAAAAAAGCTTTCAAATGCTCTGTCTACACCAAATATATATAAAAAAAAAGTTGTTTATTAAAAATTTTTTAAAACGGTCATGTCCATATACTGCGGTAAAAACATTTCATTGGGCCACATGACTTTGATCCACACACAAAGTGGATTTTTTTCTAATTTATCTACATTGGAGAGCATATTGTCCTAAATATTTCTGGATTTTCAATATATGGACAAAATATTTATGAATAAATGATTATAATAAAAAAGGTTTATGTAGCATCATCTGTCAATATCGTATTTATTTATTTATTTAAAACTCTCTACTTACATTCTGCTTATTTGCATTTATAATTTTTCTTTTTTTTTATAATTTTACTTTTTTTAAATTATAATTATTATTATTTTTTTTTCTCCCCCCCTCCCACTACTGTTTGTGTAACCTGCAGCTGCTAAGTTTAAAAGGTTGGTGGACCTGAACACAAGATTTCTATGTGCTTTTTTGACCATCCCATTCTTCATTTAGTCCCCAATTGCTGGTACAATCACCTCCACTCTTCTGGGAAGATGTTCCACTAGATTTGTAAGTGTGTTTGTAGAGATTTGTGCTCGTTCAACCACAAGCCACATACTGATGTAGTTTGTGGAAGCCTGGGACGCAGTCAGCATTCCAGTTTATTTAAGTTCAATCCAATTCAATTTGATTTAAGTTTATCTCTATTGTGCTTTTCATAATGGACATTGTCTTAAAGCAGCTTTACAGAACGTAATAACTCTAGAATAAAAATCTGAATAGGTGAACTATGTGTATTTATACCCAATGAGCAAAAAACTGTTTTAGATGGTATTTAGGTGACACCAAGACTGCAATTACATTCATAAATAAATAAAAAATCCCAGAGGTAAAGCATATCTTCAATAAAACTGGCTTTCTGCACTCGGGCATTGTCATGTCGGAAACCAGGTTGGGTTTCCTAGTTCGAGTGAAGGGAAAGTGTAATGCTACTGCATCTCTAGACAATTGTGTGCCTCCAAATTGGTATAAACAGTTTGAGGAAGAAACATAAATGGCTGGAAATGTCAAGTGTAGAAGTACTTTAGTCCATATTTGGTAAGTAGGCAAATCAGTCAGCTTGAAAAAAAGCTTTGAGTCATTTGTCACATGCACATTGCAGCCCAGTGAAATTCTTCCTTTGCATATCCCTTGTTAGGAAGCTGGGGGTCAGAGAGCAGGTTCAGCTATGATACTGCACCCCTGGAGCAGAGAGGGTTAAGGGCCTCGCTCAAGAGCCCAGGAGTGGCAGCTTGGTGATAATGGGGCTTGAAACCCTGACCTTCTGATCAGTAACACAGAGCCTTAACCACTTCGGATTGTTAAAAAACAATTTGTTTTTTTAAATACACGTATATACATTGTAAATTTGATACGTTATAATCATGAAATGGCCTTGATATATTTTGATGCAGTAGTAAAATATGGGCAGCAATTTCATAAGCAAATGAGCTCCTTAACCAGCACGGAGGCTGGCGGGCTTCCTCCGACACGGGTTAAAAACAAGCCACCTGCATCTTTTCAGCAGACGATTGGCTTTCACTGTGATAACACCAAATTAATAAACCCTAGATGAGACGCTCGCAAGTAGTTTTACATTATATTATAGAAAACAACATCTGGCAAAACCTTATTTATAAGCCAGATTCAATCTGATTAATGGATTATCCTTTGACAGACGTGCACGCCATCGCTGTACCCATCCAACACCGACACTATTCAACACCTACTTCTTTTTTCCTTCACTAATCCATTTAGCGAAAAGAAAAAAAAAAAAAATCGTTATCCAAAAGTTTCCATTTGTGATTTTTCATGGTTAATTTTTATTCACTTCAGGTCACGCTTAATCACTTGGTTCCATGTAATTACATTCTAGTTTGGCTTTTGGTTCCATCTGGACGTGTTCTCTTCGTGTTTTAAGTGCTCTCTCTCTCTCTCTCCTACTACGTTGTTTGAGTGAAAATAATCAAATGAGCGTTTCCTTTTAAGGAAATGCTGAACAGGAGGAGGAAGTGAGAACAGGTCGAATAGTGAAATGAGCTCTTCGGAGCTTGTCGCCGCCTTCTGAGAAACTTGAAATGGTGATGATTGATGCGATTCAGCGATATTTCTTATATATTTCTGCTTTGAAGAAAAAAAAATAATAATAATTATAAAAAAAAAACCAAAAAGAATTCTCCTTGAATGTTTTGAGAAGAAAGTTTGAAAATTGGTTTTATTTGGGCTTATCGTGAATTTCCGTATCTAGTGTCCTAAAAAAGCATCGAGCTTTCCAAAGCACGTAGGTATGAAGTTCCGCAGACGAAACTGGGCAAGTTAAAATAAGAGCTGGGCAACACCTATATTAACCTGTGTGTACATTACACCATGTTACATGCAAATTGCCCTCAGTGAGGGCATCAGCTTATTTGCTTTGTAAAATACGTTCTCGAAACTGCACCAGGAGAGTTTTCTCAAAACTCCCTAACCCTTTACCCTAAACCTACATACTGTACCAGCACAGCACAGCACAGCCACATCCTCGAAACAAATTCAAACTAGGAATAATATCACTTCATCCTTTTCCCAATCCATATTACCGTCCAACACGCATACAGCCTTGTTGTGGTTTGTTAAAATATTCCGATGACAGGCTTGGCACAAAAAAAAATATAATAATAATAATATTCCATCAGTATCACAGAAAACCACTTTAAACCACATTTCCTGCACACTAGCTGGCGAAGTAACAAAACAACAGATCGTTCATGTTTACACATGTGTATGCTCCTGATAGTCACAATTTCAGCTTCATGCAAATTAGTTACAGGATGATGAGGAAAAAGGGTAAAAATAAGTGAGTCTATTCAGAAGAACTGGGGTTCCATTCAGCCTTCTCTATAGACGACCTTGAACGTTATAAAGTAAAGAGATTGGGATTAAAAGTAATTTCATTGTATCTTTTTATTCCATTTTATGTCACGGTCCGGACGTAAAAAGCTTTTTGTACTGTTTAGAGTTGTGTTTGTGAAAAATCAAAGAATAGATAAAAAATTGGGTTTAGCGTCAAAATAAAAGCATCGAAGCGGATGATTTAAAGATTTCGCGTCCGATTTTAAGTCGATAAACGCGCAAAGGGTGACCTTGGTTTCACCTTTTGTATAACATAAATAAATACATTTGCTGACGTTCCAAAAAAATTCCTTTGTGGTTGAAAAGCGTACACAACCGGCATAAACAAATGCAGACGACATCATCTTTAACCAGAGCTGTTTAACCAGAACTCAATCTGATCTTTAAAATCAGTTGTCAAAAGAAATTATACAAATAAAAAAAATACACGCCTCAGCAAACGTTTCCGTCGAACCAAATTTTACACTATTTTCACTTTCACATACATTCACACTACTACTGTGCTGAATATTAATATTTCTAAGCTTTTATAACAGTTTTAGCACTAAAATATAAATAGCTAGTCCCCAAAGTTACGACATAGATGTGTTCTGGGGACACCACCGTAACTTGAAAATAATTCGAGACATGACCTAGCATGACCTAGAGTCTTAAAGAATGATCAGTATGGGGTATTATACTGCAGCTTGGTAATTATCTGCCGAATTACACTGCATAATTCAGCAAAACGGATTTACACTACGGTAATGTATAAACTAGACACTATATATGAACGTAGCAGTGGTTTTATTAAAATTTCTTTTATTATAAAACAGTTGCCTTATCTCTATCGTAAGATCGGAAAAAATCGTGAAGTCGGACCATCGTAACCAGAGGACTGTCTGGATAAAGGTCCCTTGTCATGACACAGGTGAAAGATTTGTTGATTTTTGTTCGGTTGAGTAGAAATACACACTGACTGGCAGCTTGTTGTACATGTAATAATGGTTTCAACATGATTTTAAATTGTACTCGATGCAGAGAAATGTTCCGAACATCAGCACTTCTGGAATGGTTCTTGTTCAACCGATCGAGTGAACTGGAACTAAATGGGTTGTCTGGACACTCTATTTTGTTTGGCTGGAATGTGTACAAACAAAAAAAATGAATGCTCAGGAAGTTCTAGTCAGTTTGATCACCGTTCTACATCATTGTGCTACTTAAGTATCATAGTAAAGCAGGTAATTCTAATTCTCTCTCTCCCTCTCACACACACACACACACACACACACACACACACACACACACACACTGTAGGGACAAACGCATTGGGATTCCTGACATTGCCAGCCATACGGTGCATCCGGAAAGTATTCACAACGCTTCACTTTATTCACATTTTGTTACAGCTTTATTCCAAAATGGACCGAATTGATAATTTTCCCAAAGATTCAGGAGACATACATTTCTAGCTCATACTTCACCTGGCTATACGTGTTTTAGTCAGGAAAAACACTTGACATTTCGCTACTATGTAGTTCTAATGACTAGACTTTAGTTCTTCGTCCTTGTATACGTTTGGCATCTATGGGATCTGGAGCTTTAAGCTACGCTGCCTCATACCTCTGGAATTCATTTCCTCGTTTGAAAACGCATCTTTTCAGGCAGGCATATTACTCACATGGTATTTGGTTGTATAGTTTTTTTTTTTTCGTATTTAAGGTGTCCTTAAGTGTGTCATGTAAAGCGCTTATAAACAAATAAATGTATTATTATAAGTTTGATCTTGCCTGAACCATCTCTTTTACTGGTCTGTTTTACATGTACAAGTATCTGGACTTTATTACTGTATGAGTAATATTTTACTTTGTAATCAGCGACACTACAGAAAAGAAAGCATGCTGTTCCGCTCTACGTTTGAGTGAATATACTGTATAAACTGTGTTATAGGGAAGTGTGAGCTCAGCGGTAGCGTGTTGGACTTTGAATTGGAAAGTCGTGAGTTTAAATCCAGGCTGCCACTGCTGACCCTTGAGCAAAACACTCAACTGCTCAGATATACACAAGATCACTATACAGTAAGGTGCTCTGGATAAGACCATCTGCCAAATGCTGGAGCTGTAAATGTGCTCCATGATAACTTGTTGCAAGGCCACAAATGTAAACCCTATAGTTCTCCCCAAGTATATATGCTGCTCAGGAGGACTAACTGGAGTGATATTGTACTCAAGTAAAGGTACAGTTACATTACTTTTGCTTAAAGTTTGACTTTCAGTGTGTGAGGAAATCACACTAGAAATCTTTTGTAAGTTTTGAGGCAAACATTCATTGCATATTTAATGCAGTTTCAGCAGAAACTGATATCAAAGCCAAAATCTAAGCAACACCGCTCTCATCCTGTAACCTCTGACCTGCTCGACTGCTTCCACCATCTCTCAAGGTACAAGGAAGACGTGCTTGAAGACTTTTCTCTGTTCTAGAACCTAGCTGATGGAACAAAGTTTCACTGGCGATATTCAAACAACGACTAAAGCTTTATCTCCTTCAGAAAGACTTACATGACTGTTTCTGTCCATATTCCCTCCTAACAAAGTTTTTAGACTGACGGTTTCTCAGTCTGTGACCTAATAATTCGATTTCTTTTGTATTATTGGGATTTTCTATAGAGATATATTTCAGTATAAATATCAGTGCATGCCTACAATTCATATTAAAGGTGTAGGACAAAATATATGGACAATCGTTTGTGGACACCTGACCATGAGATTTTTCCTTTTTGAATCTGTATGTCCATTACACATTAATTGTGATTGCTCACGTTAGTTCCCGCACTCTGGTCTTTTGTATTGTCTTAAAGACTATAAATCACACTCTTGATATCACCCAAATGAGGATGGGTTCCCCTTTTGAGTCTGGTTCCTCTAAAGGTTTCTTCCTCATAACATCTAAGGGAGTTTTTCCTTGCCACAGTCGCCACGGCTGCTCAACAGGGATAAACACATATTGCTCACCTTAACACTTAAATTCTATAAGCTGCTTTGAGACAATGTCCTTTGTGAAAAGCGCTTTAGAAATAAACTTAACTTATTCACTGTTCGCTATTATAATAACCTCCACTTTTCTGGGAAGAAGTTCCATTCGATTCTGGAGTGTTGAGATTTGCACTCATTCAGTCATTAAGTATTAGTAAAGTAATCTAAAAAGATGTGGTCAGAGCTCTAAAGCAGGCCATGAAAGACCTTCCATTCCAGCCCATATCCTAATGGAGCTGGATTTGTGCTCAAGATCACTGCCATGCTGGAACAGGTTTTGGGTCTCCTTGTTCAAGGGAAGGCATTAAAGACATCCTATCCAATTGTGTGCTTTCAATGTTGTGGTAACAGTTTGGGGGAAGAACCACATATTGATGGGAAAAAATCATCAGGTGACTCCCAGCGTCACTAACTAGTCCTTCAGTCAGGGACATCGCATTCGAGAGGAGTTTCTCTCTATTGACGCAAACCGAAATGCATCTTACTTTAGTGTAGCTTTAAATAACTCATTTGCTTTTGTGGAAAAACAAAAAAAGAAAACGCTATTGTGAATTCGCAACAAAACATTATGACTTGTATAATAAATAAAGTAGAAGAAAAGCAGTTGATGGCATGCAAACTTGTTTAACTGGTCCTTTGTGGGGGTTTTATTGTCTGTGAACTGCTGCCCCTGTGCTCGGATACCAGCTGGTAATCTTACTATCAAAATATTTTTGTAATAATCATGTCCTGGTTTCTAAATAGAGTCTGGAATACTATAAGAGGAGGAGAAGGCTGTAGGGGTTGATGTTTGATTGAAGATCTGTGCTGTAGGTTGGGAATGCAACGGACACTAAATACTCCTCGGGCCACACCCAGCACGGCGTGAACCACGATAACGTCATGTTGAAAGAGCCAGGGTGTGTCTCTCTCGCCAGGAATAACTTGCTGGTGAAACTCGGTATAAGCGCCCTGACACGGAAGTGCTGCTTGTGCACTAATTCCCATCTGTAGCTCCTCGTTGAATGTACTCTGTCCTCCACAGGACGTGACCTTTCACCATTTGTAATGGAGTCTAGAACGTCTCGGGTCAATGAACGCCGAGGTACACGATTTTCTTAAAGGCATGAGGAGCAATTTATTCACCGGAAAATTATGTTAAATATTTATTTATTCCCCTTACTGCACTACTCATTACCTGATTGGTAAATTCAATATTCTATTTTTTTTATATACATTCTATAAACAAAAGTTTGTGGAAACCTGACCATTTTGTGGTCCACAATTCCCTTTTGCTGTGATCATAACTTCCACTCCTCTGCGAGGGTATTCCATTAGATTTTTGAGTGTGTTTGTGGAGGTTTGTGTTCATTCAGCCACAAAGGTTTTAGTCAAGTCAGGCACTGATGTAGTTTGCAGTCAGCGTTCCAATTCTTCCCAAAGGTGTTTAATAGGGTTGAGGTCAGAGCTCTAGAGCAGGCCATTCAAGATCTTCCACTCCAACCCATTCTATTTTTTGAATTTTATTGTAAATCATATTGGAATTTTTATTTCGATACAATAATTTATTATTTATATTTATCATTTATTTTATTATACAAATTTTCATTTCTATTCTTAAAGTGTTGCCAGTTATATTTTTATTAGGTTTTTTCTATTTCATGGACCAGTCATTAAAAACATTACACTATATGTCCTATAGTGTACGACTTCAGTGCGTTCAGGTTTTCCACTTGGTCTTCAGGAGGAATATTTAGAACCGCTTGTGAAATGGTGGGCCACAAAAGCTGATCACCATTTTTTTCCTCACATCACCATGTTGTTAATTCGTTTTCTCTCCCAGCATGTCAGAAACCAAAGTGTTATATTCCTGACATTCTGCACAGTCTATAAACAATAACTAAGGCATTTCTTGCAGTTCCTGCACAACAACTCGGCTTCAAGCACCTTAAGCGTATTTCCAGTCCCCGTGGTGCAACGCTGACGCAGGATTTGCTGAAGCATTCATTCAAGGAATTCCCACACCTCCTGTTTTTCCCAAACTAACAGATCAATGGAAATATTTCCATGTTCGTGTTTTTGGCTCGTTTTCAGATGAAGAACTTCAGCCTCGGTAAGCGAGGACTTGATCATGTTGGATTTACGCCATGAAAAGACAAAAAACTTGTGATTATTAGATTTTCTTGAGTGTGGAAGGATTTAATTCAGTGCTGGTTGAAAGTGCAGCGTTAAATCGAGTGTGGTGTTTTGAGAATAGTGTCTGGGGGCCTGGATGGTGGGGCCTGAGGTGAGTGTGGTAACTGTAGCCGGGGTTGGGGAGGGGAAAAGACACACACACACACACACACACACACACACACACACACACACACACACGCCTTGCTCTGATCTCCACTCCCCTCAGACCTATTCGTTTATCTGCCCCAGGCTGTGCATCGGGGGTCGTTTTTTCCCGCTCAGGAGGTAGTTTGCTTTTCTTTCTTCCTCTGCCTCCCCCTTTCTCTCTTCCCCAACAAAGCCATCTGTTCTGCAGATTCAATGCTTCAACAAAAGGATGAGGTTTTGACTTATCAAAAGGGTCTTTAGTTATAAAAGGGTCTTTAAAGGGTCTATAGTTATATCTCATTAACCTCAGACTTAAAGCACAATAAATGACATTTTCACAAAAATCCATGCTGGAACAGGACTTGGTCTTCTAGTTCAAGGGAAAAGAAAATGTAATGCGACAGCATGTGTGTGTGTGTGTGTGTGTGTGTGTGTGTGTGTGTATGTGTATGTGTGTTTAAAACAATGAAAAATTCTCTCCATAAAAAAATATTAAGCTAAAAAAAAAAAGTCATTCTTTATTAAAATATAGCTTTAATAGCATACTCTTACTTTTCACACCCTTTGCTGGAGTAAAATATATTTAGAGGATTTGTACTTTGACTTCGGTGTAGGATTGGTGATTGGTGTACTCCACCACTGCACCATTATATTCTTATTTCTCTAAACTCTGGTATTTAAACAGGCAAACATGTAGAAAGGCAGTTCAGATCAGGTCACAAAACTGGTTAACTGGTAGCTACAAGCGTTCATTACTTGTTAGCAACAGTAGAATTGTTCCAGCAGTACAGGGTCTATCAGCTACATTAATAAAGTGAAAAAGAAAATAAAGTCTCCATTTCTGCTCCGATTGTTCCTTTAAGCTTCCACCATAAAGACCAGAAGGTATTAGGTTTAAATCCCATCTTATAACCCTCACCTGCTGCTGATAACCAGCTGGTCAGAGGCGAATTTCAGGATCCTGCGGATTAGCGTAGATTATGAGAAAACTAATTAATCAGCAAATAAGAACTGGATCAGAGGACGACGCAGCAGAAATAGAGATTATGAGCTTTTTTTATTATTTGCCAAAAAAAAAAAAAAAGAGAGCTCATCAAAGAGGCCGGGTTTGTGTGATAAACGCAGTTAGATCCAAACTTCTTTATAACCACATCATAAACGCAGAGAACATTTTGTCGGGTAGAGAGAGAAAGAGAGAGAGAGAGAGAGAGAGAGAAAGAGAGAGATAGAGAGGGAGCGTGAGAGAGAGAGAGAGAGAGAGAGAGAGAGAGAGAGAGAGAGAGAGAGAGAGAGAGAGAGAGAGAGAGAGAAAGAGAGGGAGAGAGAGAAAGAGAGAGAGGAAAAAGAAGGTAATACCCTTTCATGACATTAAACCCTAACTAGCAAATGTGAGAATGAGACAGAGGGAAAACAACCAAAAAGAACAGGCTTCTAAAAGATCGCAAGTTCAAAATCTTGATGATTCCGGTTGCATCTGTGGTCAGAGAAGCTTGTTGGGAGAGACGACAAACATCTCTCTCTCCACTCTCAATCGCAGGAACACTAACGATTCATGGGTGTAGGTGAGCTCATTTTATGCGGTAGAGAGGGGATAGAGTTTTCCTCTGAGAGTGTGTAGCTGTCATTGCTGTTTAGAAGACAACAAATTAGGCACATTGTGTTCGGAGTTTTACGCTAGAAGACACCAAAACCACGCTGAGGAACACTTGTGTGAAACATTCTCAGTTCTTTTCCTGGTTTAGTAAAAGCTACCTACAAATGACTGTGGAGACATTTAAAAACAAACATCCATCGCTGCTGTAATTGCGCAAAGTTTTTTCATTTTGATGGGCAGTTTTGTTGCAATCATAAGCTGCATTTATTTATTTTAAGTGAGAGAATAAAATTCTGTTTGGTGAAAGAACAACCATTTAGAATAAATGTATATATGAATGGAGGAACGAATGGATTAATACATTTTCCGGGTCCTGTCATATGCGCAAAAAGCTGTCGAAATTGATTTTTCGGAATGTTGCATAAGTCTTCCGATATGTTAAAGCAACCTGAAATGTACAATATTTTGTATTTGTAATAAGCAGACATGCACTTTATGGACAAAAAGTATTCGGATACTTGACTTTTCATGTGTGGAAACACTTTTGTAAAGGATGTCTTTAGACGTACTTCCATTAACTTTCCCCTTTACTTGAACTAGGAGACCCAAACTTGGTCCAGCATGGAACAGCTCCAGAGTGGAAAAGATCTTGAGTGGCCTTCTATAGAGCTCTGACCTTTGGGATGAATTGGAAGACTGACTGCACCTCAGGCCTCCTCACCCTACATCAGTGCCTGACTTCATTAACACCCTTGTGGCGGAATAACCAAACAAATCTCCACAATCACACTCGGAAATCTGGTGGAACAGCATCCTTCGAGGGCGGAGGTTATTATAGCAGGAAATGATGAGTGGATAAATGTGGATATTCAAAAAGCACACACAAATCTCATGGTCACGTGTCCACCTGCTGTTGTTAATTACTGGAAAAGGGTTTTTTTTAACAATTATATTTCAATAATATGAAAATTTGAAGTGACTATTAAACAATAAAAAAAGTGTCAATTATGCGGACTCCGAAAATGGCATCTTTCACTCAACATCTGGATGTTTACCCAATATGCAAGCATTTTACCCACAGCCAGAAATCTACAACCTTCAACAAAAACTTATCAGATCTGAAAACTCTGTATATACATTTAATTATGATATTATGGATATTATAATTTAATGGGACATTGTTATTCAGTAGCGGGTCAATGAGACACAATGTTTTCTACACTGAACATGACTTTATATGGGCATCCCAAGCACCTGCACAACACACACCTGTGTTTAGCTCCGCCCCCCTCCTGGGCTTATACCACCTGTTTGCCTGCTCCTCTGTGTCCTGTTTATTTATTTATTGTCATTATTATCTATTTGACAAACTCGGCTGATCTTCATTTGTGCATCATAAAATACAATTCATTCAAAGAGACTTGCTTTAAAACATGGCGCAATTAAAATCTATGATTTAAATACCAATTGAATCTTTTTAAATGATCTTAAAATTAACAAAATATATTTTTCGCCCCCTTCCCTACTCTATTTCTGTACACAATGGGATTGTTGGTTTTTTTAAATCTTGACTGGGCAGAATGTAGTAAGGATGTAGTATAATTTCCAATAAAGCACTTATTGTCCGGGACATCGTTTCTATAAGAACAGCTCATTCATGGATAACTGTACAAACACGATCTACATAATCTAAGCATAATTTTAAAAGGATTGTCCAGTGTCAGCATTCTAAAAAGTGATCCGTGTCCATTCAACAACATCAAATGTGTACGCGATTGTACAGGTGGGCTTTTAATACTGTTCGTTTCAATTTTCCTTTCACTTGAACTAGAAAACTTCAAACATGCTCCAGCATGGCAATGCATAGAATGTACAGAACCTACAGTAAGCTCCATAACAATACGGTTTTCATCGGTTGAAGTAAAAGATCTTGAGTGGCCTGCTATAGATCTCTGACCTCAACCCTATTAAACTGGAATGCTGACAGCACCCCAGGCCTCCTCGCCCTACTCCAATACCTTCCTTTACAACAGTAACAACCTTATTGCTAAATGCACTGAATGCATCTCCACAAATCACAAGCACACGCTCAAATCTAGAACATCCTTCCAGAACACTGGAGGTGACTATAACAGCAAATTGGGACTGAATGTGGAAAGGGATGTTCAAAAAACACATGCCAATCTTATGCTCAGGTGTCCACCAACATTTGTTCATATATAATAAATTATTGCGATCGCTTAAAAACTCAGTGGAGTTTAACAATCGGTTTATGAAATACGGTTGTTCGTTCATATTTATTGCACTATGACTCAGGATATGTAAGTGTGCATGTGAATGTGCGTGTACATGTGTATGAGAATGAGCGTGCACATGTATGAGCGTCTGTGTGAGCATGCACGAGTGTGTGTAAGCGTGTACATGTGTGAGTGCATATACATGTGTATGAGCATGTGCATGACCGTGTGTATGTTTACATGTGTATGACTGTTTAAATGTGTATGTGTTTACATGTGTATGAGTGTTTACATGTGTATGAGTGTTTACATGTGTATGAGCATGTGTATGAGTGTTTACATGTGTATGAGTGTTTACATGTGTATGAGCATGTGTATGAGCATGTGTATGAGTGTTTACATGTGTATGAGTGTTTACATGTGTATACATGTGTATGTGCGTGTGTATGAATGTTTACATGTGTATGAGTGCATATAAATGTGTATGAGCGTGTGTATGCGCATATGCATGTGCATGTGTATGTGCAGGCGCGTGCGTGTGCGTGTGCAGGCGACTGCGCGTGCGCCACACCGAAACTGGCTCCAGAGTAACATCATCACCTGTGCACCTGTCCACAGCGTCCCTACTGGAATTACTATGCTTTTTACGGAAGTGTTTATGGAAAACCTTTTTTTTTTTTATCGTGTAAAACATGTAACCACACTGCGTCTTACACTACGAATTAATAACCTATTGAAATCTTTTTCCAACACTTTATTATGATAGTTCGGACTGCTGAAATGTAAAAAAGGCAGCTGTAACAAGTGCAGTCGCAATTTCTCTACGACAGCAATAATAAAGTTTCCAAATGCAGACATTTCTATAAAGGAAAAGTGAAGAAATTAAAAGCAGACACGACACTCACCTTGGTGTACAGTTCGTTCACTGACATGTTTTACGGTTCTGTTACAACATGCGCTTGTATTTTATGTATCCTTCCGTGTTGAAAACGTTTCCATTAAAGAGTAGAATCCCTATAAGACATGTCCCGTCACTATTTCTTGTCCATACGCGCTCCTGGTTGTCCTAAAAAAGTCCCGACGTGGTGATTTTAGATAGAGATCCAGTCAGATCTCGAGGACGGCGGTTGGGTTTAGCGTCTCCCGCTGACACTCGACTCTTCCAAGCAGGTGGCTCTTCCCATTTAGACTTCACAGTGGATAAGTCGGAGTTTTGTCTTTCCTACACAACTTTTCTATCCACACTGGAACAAACTCAGCAGGTACTATCACCAAACTCCCAGAATAACCAACAGAAACCGGTTACAAAATAATAAATAGACAAAAACTCTATACAGGTTTGTGTGTTCCTTTACTGTATCCTTAGACTCCACAAGGCTGAGAGTCTACCTGACCGATTCTATTGCGCCTCCTGCTGACCAATCAGCGCTCAGCAGAGCCCCATTTCCAACCAATCAGGAGAAGCGACATTATGACATCATCAGGTTATGAAATCACACTTCACATGTAAAACTGAAGTTTCACTCAAACTCGTTCAGTGAAAAAGAAACGTGAATTGTGTTAAACGCACAAATCATAAATATCTCAGTTTTATCATTTGCCATAACTAGCCTGGATACAATTTTACGAGTTTTCAACAATTTCATATAATTTATTCATTATAAGATCTCTATGTTTATATATTAATATGTAAATCAGTTCGTTGTAATAGTTCTCTCTCTCTCTCTCTCTCTCAGAGACATATACACATCTTATATAATTGATTAATTGTAAGAACTTCATACATACGTATATATGTATATATGTATGTATATGTGTGTGTGTGTGTGTGTGTGTGTGTGTGTGTGTGTGTGTNCCATCAAACCCCATAAATGCGCACTAGTGTTTAGGTTACAATACACTTTTACCTATTTAGAACACAATTACCTGTTTACCATTTGGTTCTCTCTCAATACTAAATGGTTTCTGTGTAGTATAATTCTAAGTCATGGCCCCAAATGATTTTTATTAGTATTGTCACCAGCATATTGTATGTATTTTATTATATTATGTAGTAGTTTATTTGCATTAAAAACAGAGTTTATAACGGCAGTCAACACTGATATCAGCAAAATCACCTGCATTATGTGTCAAATTTGTCTTCAATTTCTTTAAATACAATGGTTGTATATATTTATCTGCACTTTTGCACGATAGCTACATTTTGCACTTCTGGTAGATGCCAAACTGCATTTCGTTGCTGTGTACCTGTACTATGCAATGACAATAAAGTTTTATATATCTATCAATCTATCAATCTATCTATCTATCTATTTATCTATCTATAATTTTTTTTGTGGGATTTTTAGGGCTTGGGGTACAATCTATTTTTATTTATTATGGAGGGGGTCAAGAAATAATTTTTTTTTGCTTTCATTCATTGATACCTTTGATTAATGGGGTCACTTTTCAGCTATGCAATAACAAATAACGATATGTTTTTTTTTACTCTGATAGAGAGAAGTATTCATACCAACACCGTTGCGGTGTTTGCATGATAAATTCAGCCCAGAAATTCTATTCCTAATTCTTTACAATATTCAAACGTACAATATGAATTGCATATAACAGGATTAAAAAAAAGACAGTATCTATAAATCATTATTTTACCACGTCATTAAAAGGTATAGGATAAAACTTACTTATTGTCTGAATAAATATAAGAATGAGGAACACTGACACACACCATAATGCATCGACACATAAAATAGATATTAACAGTTCATTTGTAAGTTTTTTTTTCCCGAGAAAGCTTCTTGTATGTGAGCTGTGGATCTCTTTAGCTTTGTAGTTGCTTCTCTAATCACATACCTACCTTGTCACTGTCTTCAGGGCTGTTGTGCAATACTTGCCAATCTTATAGTGTGTTTTATAAGTTTTAAAAGCTTATCCATTTTAATTAATACTAGACATAATAGTTCTTCATAAAAGGGATAATATACTGTATGTTTGGATTTGCTTAAAATAATCAAACAAGAACTTTTCTAGAATTTGAGTCTTTAGGTTTTGTGCAAAAGAGAAACATAGTTGAAGAAAGCCTAATGTCAAAACGTGAGCATGTGAAGTTTTACTACTGTAGTTTGTTAGAAATGATCACACAGCAAATCTAAACTTATGCAACAGAAAAGAGTTCACATGTAGATTTACCTTGACATAGAGCTCCTGGTCAGTCGTCATGCTGTCTTCGCCTTTTTAAATAAAGATTAGAACAGTATCCACAAAAGTCTGGAAAAGTACTCGAAATGTTTCCTTCATCACATATTTAAAATTCGGAATACAAAATGCAGCCCAGAATGTCACGAACTTCAAGATGGGAGTGAACTGACTATGACAAACAGATACAAGTTAAAGCCTGCACATGCCTGAGTGGCAAAAAGACAGAAGACAGTAATGACATCAGACAAAACTGGTCCACTCCCAAACCACTCCTTCATCAGGTATCGGGTGTTGAGGACTTTAGCATGCTTTGTTCAAGAATAGTCTAACCTAACCCAAACATTAAAAAAAAAAAGGTGTTACATGCACAGTAATCATTTGAGCAAGTATGCCATTGGATAAAAGTTTCCTCATCCAGTCATACTGCAATCCTGCATGTTTTTTCTTCAGTGCTTTCATGACTTCCAGCACAGAAGCAAGATCAAATCATAGATATCTCAGCATTTTCTCATTCTACTTTCAAGAATCTGTGCATTCTGAGGAACCTGACTGTCCCATTGTAGATAATTGCATGCTGCTGTGATTGACACGAGCAAAGACAAAGATTTCTACAGAATACATGACATCATGAGCAGAGGTGCAATAATGCATTTTTTAGAAAAAAAAAATGAACTTGTTGGAATGATAAATCAACATCATCCAAACCCATAACATTAAAATAATTGACTTAATTATAAACTAGTCAGTCAAGTCAGACATGGTACAAGCTATGGGACGATTTAAAACAAAACTTGGTTTAATCAAGAGCAGAAATAACACAGCAGAGGAAGATTTTTTGTTTTAATTTTGTGTTGTACATCTTAATCTCAATTCATAGATACTGTTTATTAGCCTATTAACTGTACCATATATTAATGGTGGAGGAGCTCACTGAGAATTCTTATTTCTAATCATTTGAGCAGGTTTAGTTAAAATGTTGATTTAGCCCCTCTTTTTCTAAAAGGGTGAACTGCTGTGGTGTGTGACGTTGGCCTGGACAGGATTTCCTGGACCTTCTGATCATATTTTTCCTGGTTTAGTCGATTCATTTCAGCCTCCCGATCAATCTCGGCCTGCTCGGCATCACACAGCTGCTGCTTGTGCAAAAGCTGAGCCAACAGATCAGCTTGATATTCATGACATGCCTCTCTAAAACTGTAAAACAAAAAATAGATGCTATTAATAAATACACAATTTTCCACAAAAAAATTTTCATCAGCCATCAACATTTTGGTTTTGTGCTGAAACTATTTAATCAATAGTTTGATCAATCCCAATAATCATTAGACATTGACAGATGCGCTTGATCTCGTGAAGTGCAGGGACTGATGGGTATTGTAGTCCTGACAAAAACACTGTTTTCTAAATTTTTCCAGATTAGTATAGCTTTGTTCTATACAAATATTTTAGCAAATTCCTAATTTTAGATTTTAGAAAACCCAAAGGCGCAATAACATGGGAACACAAATGTTTTTCAATACGCAATGTTCTTTTTTTCATACTAATCCAGACCTGTAAATCACTCAAATCAAATTCCATACTTTTTCATGCTTTTTTCTAAATGCATAGGAACCCTGTGTGTACGAAACTTGAGTTCTTTGACTACAACGTTGACAAAGCATATAGTCCCAGGCCTCTCTTTGTGTACAGTAGCATTGCGACGTTGGAACACATTTGGGCCTCTTAGTTCCAGTGAAGGAAAATCTTAATGATACAACATACAAAGAAACCCTATACAATTGGATGCTTCCAACAATATGGCAGCACTTAAGGAAAAAGTAAGTGATCGGGTGCCCAATTACTTAAGACCAGACAGTGTGGCTTAACAATGTTATGTGAAGCAAGTGCATCGACACTTGTACCTGTATTCACATTAAAGATTATGAGGGAGATCGACTTGTATTACTTGTTAGCTACATTAGCCTTATAGCTCCAAGTAAAACAAACATCAGACACAAAACATGTCCTGGCTGATCAAAGGCATTAGGAGTGAGACGGACACTGGCCCTCATTTATCAACCTGCATACAAACCTTTTTTTTCTACACTAAATTATCTTCTTGTGTAAACCTTGATTAGGCTTTTAATGTCACATTTTAAATTATTTATTCATCTTAATTTTACACAAATGACACGACAATTTGTAATTTTATGTTAACATTCCAAACAGGTCAAATTAGAGATATATAAAAGGGGAAATATGACTTTTCGCAATTCAATTAGAGCGAAAGAAAGGCCACCCTATATACAGAGTATGTTTTTTTGTGTGGTAGTTGTTAACCAATAGATGAATATATAGATGTAAAGTCGATTGTAATGCATTATGGCGCATTGTGTGCATTTGATTTTTAACTAAACGTGTCCTGTAATAAGAAGAGCAGAAAAAATCTGACAGGAAGAAAAAGAGAGAAAAAAAAATGAGGGTGATTGCTTCAATACCTACCGTTTTTTTTCCTGTTCGTCCAGCAGCTTGTTCTCCTGGATGGTTCTATTTAGCTCATCTCTCTCCTGAGCCAGTTCAGCCTGTTTCTGGGCATTCCTCTGTACTGATAGAATAAAAGAAAATAAAGAATGAAAGTAAAAAACATTATTGTCTTTACATTTTCACATGTACTGAGCACTTGAGAAAACATGGCCCTATTACTACAAATGCAAATTAAACAGTTCTGCATAGACTTACTTAGAAAATACTGTACACTTTTTTAAATACTATTTGAAAAATAAAAATATTTTCTTGTATTTCTCTTTGTATTTGGTTTTTCTTTGGATTTTTCGATTTTCTTCTCATTTATTTTCTACATTTTCTTGTACAGCACCACAATACAAATTTTGTTTATTTGCCAATAAAATTTTTACAACCCTGTTACTGGTTTAAAAAATATATGCAGGCCAGCCAGTACTGGAGTTAAGACATTATATTGACAAGCAAACTATTTGGTGTGATTTTTTTTTTAAATAAGTTAATTTTTTAATAACCAGTTCATTTTGTAAATCTGTTACATTTATGTGTGTTCTTATCGTATTGAATTCATCGTTACGCTTATTTTTTAATATCTCACAATTTACTGAATATTACCCTTTTTTTCCCGTGAAGAGTTTACACAGTGTTTAGCCACACCTTTAAAATACTCCAGAGACATAATTTTTTATGCCTTTCAAGAACAATAAAAATTTATTACAGTGATTTGTAAATGCCAGTCACCTGTACAGTCATACACAACATATAGTATGGTTTCTTTTTTTTATTAATTTTATTAAAGACATTTTTTCATGTCATTTTGTATTTTATTAAATAATTTTTTTTAGACAATAATTGCCATGTGGCCATAGGATCTAGACCAAAGGTTATCAGACTGGGGAAATTTTTTTTTTGTTATTTTGAATATAATTTTTTAAAATCTCTTCATTTTATTATTATGTAGTATTATTATTTAAGTTTCTTTTATTATTTTATACCACCATTATTAAACTAATGTTAACGTTTGCATAATGCACTGGTTTAACTTGTTACATGTATTGATTGGGTTTAATCCAAACCTAAAAAAAAAATTATAATGAATCTACAGATAATTTTATCTTTGACCTGCAAAAATATATTACATATTTACGTAAGTACAAAGGTTCCTAGCAATTTTTTAACACAGCTGGGAAATAGGTACTAGGATATTGGTACTAGGATATAAGTACATGTATCCTGTACCTCTTGTGGTGCTAATCCTTGTTATAGTGGGCAGACTGGTTCCCTCAGCTATACCAATTAGACTGTTACAAGTCAAATGTCAAGCATATATTATGTTCCTTACACTTTTCCTGAATTTGTAAATGCCGTGTATCCAGGACGTCTTTCATAAGCCGGTCTCTGGCTTCCTTCACCAGCCGGTTTTCCTCCGCTCGGCGGTTGCATGTCTGCTGCAGATCAGCCTCGATCATCTGCTCCATCTCTGCTTCTTGCTGTTTTTGCTCCTTCAGCTGTTGGGCCAGGTATTGCCGATACCTTAACTGTTCCTCACGCAACTCCAACTGTTCAACACAAAACAATTTAGTTCAATAGTCCGTGATGCTCTATATCTCTCCTAGCTGCAGCTTAACTGAAATGAGGTGATACTTTGACACCATTCAGCTGCTTGTGTTTCTGTCTTTACCCTAAAGCTACAGTCTAGGTTCCTGTATGGTTTTAGAAAGTTTTGACTTCTTTGCGTCTAACCTTTCTCAGAGCCTCTTCTTTTTTCTCGTTATCAGTCTGTGCAAGCAGTTGCTCCAGGATGCTCATGTCCAGCTCCAGATCCTCCTGCTGTTCCCGTGCCAGACGCTTCATTTTCAGACGCAGCGAGGTGTCTAGCTGCCTGCGCCGTTTCTTCTGATTCTGGAGCTTCAGTCTGTTCTCCCGCTGCTCTTCCAGATGCATTATCTCCCGCTGATTTCGCTGAAGAAAACATGCATTATAAGCAAAGAATCAACAAGACAACAGATGACTTCAATGATATACATTATTTCCCCTTACTTTATATGTAACATTTAAGAAATAAAACAATTTTGCTGTTATAGGGAAAATAATCAATGATAGGGTGGTGTCATGGAGATCAACATGTGACTAAGACCCCCCTACTTAATGCAGCCTACCAGTAACTGAGCCTCTTCATTTTTGAGTTGTTTCTCCTGCAACCTATGTTGCTCTGCAGCCTCCATCTGACTGTGCAGGAAAGCAAGCTGCTCTAAGTTTTTCTCTCTCTGACTCTGAGCATGCAGGTCCTCATATCGCTCTTTGGCCAGACGATCTTCTTCCCAAAGTTGTGCATACTTCATTTCTTCCTCCAGCTGCATTTGACGCTCCTCTTGACGTGTTTGGATCTGTGCTGCACGCTCTGTGTAGACCTCTTCCAGTTGCCGGCGCGTGTTAAAAGCTCGCACCTCCTGACTCTGCTCTCTTTCACCCATAACACAAATAATAGTATGGAAATCACAGCAAAAGTAAAAGTACCAGCAGCCCAAATTTTCACACAAACTTGTACTATTTCAACTTTTAATAACTGGCAGTCATACTGGATATTCACCATTATCCAACAAATATTCATTCTGAAGGGCCTATTATTATTTATTTAACCATTTATTTATTTAGTCTAAACTGCTTATTGAAAGATTAACTCTTAAAGGCACCTATTCACAAGATCAGATTTTTTTAATTGGTCATAGTTTCACCATCTTTCTAGATCGTTTCCAAGGATTAATTTGTGCAGTAGTATCTTTCAAGAACGTTCTGTCTTCTGTTTTCAGAAGATTCCTACTGGAAAGTGCATTCTAATATTTACAACATCAGAAGCATAAAAGGTGATAGACATATTTACACCCTATTTACAGAAGATTCCATCTGAAAGGCATCTTCTTGTAGTATTTACAATATTAGAAGTCTCAATGGGTAAATATGTTGTTCATATATTGACTATTTTTCTAAAAATAAATTCCATCTGAAGGACTTATTTTGTAGAAATTCAAATGTCACATGTCTAAACTGGTAGGTTTCAGTATCTTTCTAAAAGATTCCATCTGGAAAGTCTAGTCTTAAGTTTTTACCATTTTTCTAGGGGATTTAATCTAGAAAGCTAGTCATATGGTCATATAGTATTCCTATGGTCACTGTGTTTCAAATAGATTCCATCTGAAGGACCACTTTTTGTATTTTTCAGCGTTCTTGAGTTACACAATGATTTGCAGTATGGCTCAACATATAGCAATTTGTTTAGTGGGGGATGCAAAAATAATATGAGAGTATCGTGATACTATGAGAGATAATATGAAAGTTTAATTGTAAACCTAAACCTAATATTATAAGTCTAACAGTTGTCAAAGTCTGTTGACACTAATGCCACATTCACCGTGCCTTTACATTGTCTATACCATGACTTAACAAGTAAGTGCTAGATTCTGAATCATTAGCCCCAGTTATTATATAGCTTGTGCTAGTTGTCAATGTTTCCCAGTTGCCTAGCTACTGTCCTCATGACTGTAACTACTACAGGTTCCAATTACTGTGAGGAACAAAGTCATTCATTTCATGATGTAGCTATGACTGTTTTTAGCCCTGTTATTTCTTATATAATCCAATGCTACTAATAATGAATGTGGTCTTTGTTCTAACAAGTGTCATATTCTTGCTAGCACTTAAATAAAGGTAAAAAACTTCCAACTGGTGCAACTTTTTTGTTCTCTCAGTACTAATGCACAACTGTATTCTCAACCAGATACCAGGTTGCTGTTATTACCTGACGAGTTGATCGAATTTCTCAGCAACCACCTTCTGCCTCTCACTCTCTCTTTTCCCCTGCAGATACTTTGCTCTCTCACGCATCCTTGCTTGGTTTTCAAGTATGGTGTTTTTCTTTGTCTGCATCTCTCGCAACAGTTCTCTCTCCTCAGATTCAAGTAGTTTATGCAGCCTGTCAAAGAATCAAAGAAAGAGATGAATGGACCAAACCAATAATACACATTCTATCACAAAATGTGTAAAAGAAACAGGGTGGGTACCTTTCCCTCCTCTCATCGATGCTCATCTCATACTGTTCCATTGCCTTGTGTACACGCTGTTTAATAGTGGCTGACACCATCTTCTGCTCTGTGTTTTTTTCCCAGCGCATTCTAATATTGCAGGCCCTTTGGTCCTTGGTAAAGTCCAGCAAAGTGTTTCGAGCAGTATCTTGTTTCCTTCGTTCCATGTTGAAGTAATCCATGGTTCTGGATGATGGCTTTCTGGCTTGCTAAGTATATGAACGATAAACGAAAATGTCAGTGAAAGACCTTGTGTCGCAAAAAAAGCCAAACATATTTCTAACATTCACTTTTAAATAACAGGACCAAGAGGATGCAGTGTAGTGGCTTTTGAACCTATATTTCCATTTACTAATTCAGTTGTTCCTCTTTAGTTATCCTCACTTGATTGTTAACTAGAGAACTGTAAACTACATTGAATCATTTAAATATCATTCATGCATAGATAAATGTCCAGATGGACATTAGACCATATATACATATGGACACCTGACCTTCTGACCCATATGTGTTTTTTCCCCAATCTATTGCTACAAAATTAGTATAAGATGTGTGTAGTCTTTAAATACTGTATAATCTTCACTAAAACTAAGAGGCCCAAACATCTTAAAACATGGTTCCCAATGAAGACATGGTTCACCAAGGTAGAAGTAGAATAACTCGTGTCCTATACATCTATAGCCCTTAACCCCAACCAAAATCTTTGAGATGACCTGAAACACCAACAACATGTCAAGCTTCAGTGCCTGACTGCAGTAAAGCACTAAAGATGGATGAATGATTAAAATCCCCACAGCCACAAAATCTAGTGGAAATTTTACCCAGAAGACTATCGTGCAGAGTTTCTGAGGAATCTTAAAAAGTCTTAAATTTGCTGTTCCGGGTCTTAAATAATTTAAAACAGGTCTTAATTTTCCGATGTCTATGTAACGCTCGCTCTAATGCTCCTCAAAATGCTCCAGCGGCATTTTGAAATGTTTATGTTTGTTTGTCTCCGTAGTTCTGTAGTTCTAACTTTCGCTAGTCCAAATATAATTTGCTGTATTATGACCACAAATGCTTTCTGTTATTGGTGCGAATCTCTCTTGGATTGTACCACCGACATACACAGATTTTGTTATTCAGCTGTGGGGAAGTGCAAGTTTAGCGAAACTTGCCATGAAAAAAAAATGAATTTAGGGCTTGGTTGAGGCCAGTTGTTAACAATGTATATATTTATGTCATTTTAATGCACTTAAATTTCTTTTAAAAAGTCTTAAATGTGACTTTTTTGTGTGTGAAACCTGCAGAAACCCTGCATAACTGCAAAAGGAAAATATTTTATACTCTAAAAAGCTCATAAAGGTATATAGTAGAAGAAAATGTGAATAAATAAATAAACTTACAAACAAAAATGAAATGAGAAGTCAAGTTTGGAAGGGGTAAATATAATGTAAGATCCAAAATATTTTTTTTTGGTTAAATGTAATTAATTAAGTTAAAGTGAATCAAAGCAACTTTGCATTTTGTTAACTAAAATGTTACGAAACAAATAAATAAAAAGAACAACAATAAATGATCAAAACACCATCTCCGTACATGACAAGGTCAAAAGCGGCCAACAGAGAGCACACAACATGATCAGGACCTCCACACATCCCATTTACAAACTGTGTAACCTCCTTTCATGCAGAAGGAGATGCAGAAACATTCACACCGAAACCACCAGGTTCAGAATCAGCTTTTCCCATTACCCATCGCACTGCTAGGACACTGGCAGCTCGTTAATACATTACTGATTTTACTGCCAGGAATCATCATGCAGTTCAACTCCAACCTGTACTGTATCATTTATATATAATTATAACTGTATATCATTGTGAATTTATAGCAAATCCCAGATTGTCTACTATATATATTTACACCATCTGTATATACACTGTAAAACCTTAGTACAGTATATCCAATGTACATATTTCATATTGTAAATGTATTATTTTTATAATTATTTACACATAGAGTGCATTACACACATCTTCCTCTAATTGAATTTTGATGAAAGTGAATGGATGAATTTAGGGACCCCAGGTCCCATGGATACATCATACAATATCGTCAGGGATGCGTCTGATTGGACCCAAATTTTATTCTGCAGAAGGAGAACGAACCCCAAACATACAGCCAATTTTTATTGAGAACCATTTTCAGCTTATAGAAGAACAAGGAGCCCTGGAAGCAAAAGTTTCGGAACCCAACAGAGCCCTGATCACAACTTTATCAAATCTGTGTGGGATTAGATAAAGAGATTTGAAGCAGTCTGCATCTACAAAAGATCTGTGGTTAGTTCTCCAAGACGTTTGGAACGACCGAGCTGCGAAGTTCCTTTGAAACACTGTGTGCAAATGTACTGAGAAGAATTTATACTGTTTCACATAAATGTATAGAAAATATAGATTTAATTTGGCTTTCTCTTTTGTTCATTCATTTTCGTTTCTGCTCAGTGATAAAAAGAAACTTCTAAGAACTTCTTACTTATTAAGCATTTTTTCAATCCTGCCTAAAACTTTTGCACAATTTGCTCTCTCTTTCTCTCTCTCTCTCTCTCTCTCTCTCTCTCTCCCTCTCCCCCTCCCTTTATATTTATATACAGTAGTGTGAAAAAGTGTTTGCCCCTTTCTG